>PVKV010002399.1:152080-170267 GCA_004027835.1 Alouatta palliata
ACAAGGTCAAGAGATCGAGACCATCCTGGTCAACATGGTGAAACCCCGTCTCTACTAAAAATACAAAAATTAGCTGGGCATGGTGGCACGTGCCTGTAGTCCCAGCTACTCGGGAGGCTGAGGCAGGAGAATTGCTTGAACCCAGGAGGCAGAGGTTGCAGTGAGCCGAGATCGCGCCATTGCACTCCAGCCTGGGTAAGAAGAGCGAAACTCCGTCTCAAAAAAAAAAAAAAGAAAGCTAACTGGTCTACATGCTTGAAGGGACTGAGCTGATATACTCTTCCTCTTCATTTTCCCTCCCTCACAGGGATCTGGTTTTAGGAAGGCATATTTCCAAACACCTACACATACTTAAGTTCATACTTCTTTCCCTCATGATTTTTTTTTTTTTAATATGGAGTCTCACTCTGTCGCCCAGGCTGGAGTGCAGTGGTGTGATCTCAGCTCACTGCAACCTCTGCCTTCTGGGTTCAAGCAGTTATCTGCCTCTGTCTCCCAAGTAGCTGGGATTACAGACACCCACCACCGTGCAAAGCTAATTTTTGTATTTCTAGTAGTGATGGGGTTTTGCCAGCTTGGCCAGGCTGGTCTTGAACCCCTGACCTTGTGATCCACCTGCCTTGGCCTTCCAATGTGTTGGGATTACAGGTGACAGCTACCACGCCCAGCCTTCCTCATGATTTGTAGTCAATGATTGGAACTGTTTTGGTCCATCACTGTTGGAAACATTCATTAATCTGTCACTAATAGTTTTCATAGAGAAATGACGGCATTCTTTAAAAGGCAGAATTGGACAATAGCTTAAGGAGATGTTCATGTAAGATGTTTTTGTTCAAAGATATGAAAATTTGGCTGCCATTATTGAGTAACTTGGTGAAGCAGGGAGGCATTGCTTAAATGTACCTAGCCATTCTCATAGGCCTTCCTGACCTTGTCTAATAGTTCCCTAATGAGACTACTGATAAAATTGCAGTCTGGTTTTTCAAGTGTGCCACAGCTCCTAATAGCCCCCTCAGCTCTCAAATGCAGGACTCTCTAGTTTGTCTTCTTGATTTCCTTTCCTCTAGCTTTTGTCTGTTCGAAAACTCTGCCTAACTAACCTTGAGAAAAGTAATTGTGCTCTCACTATTGATTAGGAAGAATCCATATTTAATTATGTGTAACATGTTTCACTATCAAACTTTCAGCTTAGCTCACAAGTGCCTCGCAGGTCCTATTGCTATGTGCTACAGCAGCCATTTGGTTAATGATCTTTCATACAAGGTGCTGAATTTTCCCCAGTCCTTGTATTTTATGAAAAATCCCATCATATCTTAAGGTCATGGTTGAACCCTTTCGTAATGTCTTCCTTAAAGAATGTTTCTTTAAGGCAAAGA
This sequence comes from Alouatta palliata, assembly GCA_004027835.1. Lineage (NCBI taxonomy): Eukaryota > Metazoa > Chordata > Mammalia > Primates > Atelidae > Alouatta > Alouatta palliata. The sequence goes on from PVKV010002399.1 coordinate 153,457, forward strand.
AAATCATTGTTGAGCACAATGTGCGTGTTTTGTAGTAGCCCTTAGTGATTCACATGTATCATTAGGTAAAATCCTGAGATTAGAGTGCTTAAAGTTCAAATACTCGCTGTGTCAGAATCAATTGCAAAGTAACTCATTCTGTTAAATCATGAAGGCAGTCAGTTTATTCAGAAGAAAACAGTTTTCTGCACACTACCTTTTGTATGAAAAGAATATGTGCCATTTCTTTCAACAGTTGAACAGAAATTTGTTTTCTTTACCTCTAGAATTTTACTTCTAAATGTTATTAGTCTCTTTAAATGAATCAGTTTATTCTAAATGGCTAAGAATTATACAAAGTTGTTTAGCTACAATTAATACATTAATATGTTCAAATACTACAAAATGTCATGCTTTCACAGAGTTTGTATGATATTAATAGCATCATATAATCTATTCTTGCCAAATAATAATGTTCCACTGATGCTTATTAAATTATGTTTTCCAATGCAATAGATACTGAAGATATCTAAAATATCAGGTAGGGTGGGATAATATACAGTATACTATAATGTTTTTAGGCAAATGATCTCATCTATGGTATTTAAAACCCGAGATTCAAATAATTATAGTTATTCAAATAACTATAGACTATTAAAAGTTTTTATTTAGGGCTAACATAAAGGAATACTTATAATTAATATACAATACTTGAATGAAGTTCTTTGCTTTAACAGTGTAATAATTAAAGACAGAATATTATTGCACAGAAAATTTCAGCATTATTAAATCCAACTAATATGGAGAGATTCCTTGAAAATTACTTGATACTTAAATTACTGTTACTGGGTCTAGTTGTAGCATGGATTATATTTGAGTGCATTTAACTTTTTCTGAGAACTCTTTGTGAACCATTGGACTATAGGTTAACTGAAAAAATTAATTAACCTTAAAGAAGTGAGCCCTTTACTTCTGTGAGGTAGCAAATCAAGTTGTATCTCCATATAAGACAAAGTGGAAATATGACAGTGTTCTAACTAATATGATCAATATAGAAAATTAAATTTTTATGGTAGACAGAGCCAACTTATCGAAGGTCTACACTCACAAGTAATATGTCAGACATTTTTCAATTATGAGTCTACCACCACAGATATAATGAAAGTCAATTCTCAAATTTAGGAAGTTCAGTTATTGAAATTACAAGGATATTGTTTAATATCATCTTTCCCTATCACCAAATTTCACAAAACTTTAGTTTCACAAAAAATTATCCTTTAGGCTTTAGACATCATAGATTTCCTTCCCTGATTCTCCCCCAATATGTATCTACCTGTGATTTTGGCGGCTTCTGAGACTTGCAAAATCCAGTTTATTACAAAATGTATTATAGAAAGCTCAAAAGCCCTGTTAAAGTCCTAGGACTGAGAATGCAATGCTCACTACACCACTAAACTGTGCCCAGTACCCTATAGTGTAACTGCAATACACAGATGCACAGATGCAGTCCAGGACCACCCTACCCCTGGACTCTTGATATTTCTTGTATTAGTTCGTTTTCATGCTGTTAATAAAGACAGACCCAAGACTGTGCAATTTACAACAGAAAAAGGTTTAATTGATTTACAGTTCCACGTGGCTGGGGAGGACTCACAATCATGGCAGAAAGCAAGGAAGAGCAAGTCAAAACTTACATTTTGATGGCAGGCAAAAACAGAGCTTGTCCAGGGAAACTCCCATTTTTAAAACCATCAGATCTCACGAGACTTATTCACTATCATGAGAACAGCACAGGAAAGACCTGCCCCAGTGATTCAGTTACCTTCCACTGGGTCCCTCCCACAATATGCAGGAATTCAAGATGAGATGTCAGTGGAGACAGCCAAACCATATAATTCTACTCATAGCCCCTCCCAAACCTCACATCCTCACATTTCAAAACCAACCATGCCTTCCCAAGAGTCCCCCAAAATCTTAAGTCAATTCAGCATTAATTCATAAGTCCACAGTCCAAAATCTCATCCATGACAAGGCAAGTCCCTTCTGTCTATGGTAAAATCAAGTCATTTACTTCCTAGATACCATGGGGGTACAGATATTAAGTAAATACAACTGTTATGAATGGGAAAAAGTTGCCAAAACAAAGGGGCTACAGTCCCCATGCAAGTCCAAATCCAGTGGGGCAGTCAAATTTTAAATCTCTAGTATGATCTCCTTTGACTCCATGTCTCACATCTAGGTCATGCCGATGCAAGAGGTGGGTTCCCATGGTCTTGGTCAGCTCCACCCCTGTGGTTTGGCAGGGTACAGCTTCCCTCCTGTTTGATTTCATGTGCTGGCATTGAGTGCCTGTGGCTTTTCCAGGCTCATGGTGCAAGCTGTCAGTGGATCTAACACTCTGGTGTCTGGAGAACAGTGGCCCTCTTCTCACAGCTCTACTAGATAGGGCCCAAGTAGGGACTTTGTGAGGGGCCTTCAACCCCACATTTCTCTTCCACATTGCCCTAGCAGAAGTTCTCCAAGAAGGCCCTGCCCCTGCAGCAAACTTCTGGCTGTGTATCTAGGCATTTCCATACATCTTCTGAGACCTAGGCAGAGGTTCCCAAACCTCAATTCTTGACTTCTGTACACCTGGCAGCTCAACACCACATGGAAGTTGCCAAGGCTTGGGGCTTGCACCCTCTGAAGCCATGGACCAAGCTCTACATTGCTCTTTTCAGCCATGGCAAGAGCAGCTGGGATGCAGGACATCAACACTGTAGGCTGCACATAGCAGCCTGGCCTGGGACCCTGGGCCTGGCCCATGAAATCATTTTTCCTCTTAGGCCTCTGGGCCTGTAATGGGAGGGACTGCCATGAAGACCTCTGCCATGTCCTAGAGATATGTTCCCCATTGTCTTGGGAATTAATATTCAGCTCCTTATTACTTATGCAAATTTCTGCAGCCAGCTTGAATTTCTCCTAAGAAAATGGGATTTTCTTTTCTTTCACATTGTCAGGCTGCAAATTTTCCAAACTTTTATGCTCTGCTTCTCTTATACAACTGAATGCCTTTAACAGCACCAAAGTCACCTCACGAACACTTTGCTGCTTAGAAATGTCTTCCACCAGATACCCTAAATCATCTCTCTCAAGCTCAAAGTTACACAAATCTCTAGAGAAGGGACAAAATTCTGCTAGTCTCTTTGCTAAAATGTAACAAGAGTCACTTTTGCTTCAATTCCCAAGAAATTCTTCATCTCCATCAGAGACCATCTCAGCCTGGATTTCTTTGTCCATATCATTATCAGCATTTTGGTCAAAGCCATTCAACAAGTCTCTGGCGAGTTCCCAACTTTCCCACATTTTCCTGTCTTCTTCTGAGCTCTCTGAACTGTTCCAACCTCTGCCTGTTACCCAGTTCCAAAGTCACTTCCACATTTTTGGGTATCTTTTAAGCAGCACCTCATTCTACTGGTACAAATTTACTGAATTAGTCCATTTTCATGCTGCTGATAAAGACATACTTGAGACTGAGTAATTTACAAAAGAAAGAGGTTTAATGGACTTACAGTTCCATGTGACTAGGGAATCCTCACAATAATGGTGGAGGGGAAAGAGAAGCAAGTCACATTTTACATGGATGACAGCAGGCAAAAAGAGAGCTTATGCAAGGAAACTCCCCTTTTAAAAAACATAAAATCTCATGAGACTTATTCACTATCATGACAACAGCACAGGAAAGACTTGCTCCCATTATTCAGTTTTCTCCCATGAGAAATATGTTAAAAAGGTAACTGAATGAGATGGGAGGGAATGGGAACAGATGGGAATTCAAGATGAAATGTGGGTGGGGACATGGACACAGCCAAACCATATCACTTCTACTGTCACCATAAATACTCTTTGTTCCTTGAGAATCAAAATTTCTGGTAGAAGCAACCACTTGCCTGAATCTAAGCCGTATATTCTTGCCTTGGCTGCAAAGGAGCAGGAAGATACATTATCTGTTCCATTTCAGCCACAATAATTGGAGTTGGGGTATTGCCCAAAATCTTTGAGACTTCTCAAATCTATTGAGTTCTTCAATGACAAGAACAACAAACATCCAGTATAGATACCCATCTCTGATTAAAAGTCTCCAATGCCCCTCAACCCTTATTTTAGATTAATCCAGCAACTTATGTATGGCCTTCAAGGGTACAAATAACCTGAGACATGATGAATTTTCCACACTTATTGCTTACCTTACAATTTTTCCTAATTTTCTATCCATGGTTTAGTATGATTAATTATTTTCAGTTTTCACAAATCTCCAAGATTTTTAATGTCAGTTTCTATACACAGAATGTCTGCTGAACTCATCTCTTCTGATTTTTTCTTACCTTCACCTCCCATTCCTCTATACAAATTCTACTTTCAAGAATCCTTTAAACACAGATCTGCTGATATCCCATTCTTTTGGGTAGATTAACCATTTTATCCTTTATATAGTCATTTATATAATAGATGTGCTGACATTTGTTACATGTTCTAGTTTCTCTTCTTATATTATAGTATAATATGATATAATGCATGTAAAAATGACTTTTAATTTTACAGAGCAGAATCATCCTTTTCTCTTTTCTCATCACCCTTATTCACAATGCCATTCAACATTTTACATACAAAAGATTCATTCAGTTAACAAATATTCTTTGTCTGCCTTTTATGTACTAGGCTATTCCAGGCACAGGGGATTTAAAAAAGCATGTGAGATAAAGTGTTTACTCCTATGGGGTTTATATTTCTATATGAAAGAGAGACAATATATAAGCAAGTAAATTTCTGCAAGATACAATGTTAACTGGAGGTAATGCTATGAATAAAATAAAGCATGGTAAGGGAATATAGAGTACTATGGAGGAGAGAGAATTGTTTAAGGTGATCATAAAAGAACATTTAAAGGAAGTTTTATTTGAGCAGAAATCAGAATAAAATGAGGCAGAAAAACATGCTACTCTCTGGAGAAAGAGCATTCCAGCCAGAAGTAACCATAAATGCCAGTATCTGAAGGGAACCAAACTTTGTGTGTTTAAAAGAAGAAGACTACTGTAGTTGAAACAGTATACACAAAGTCTAAGTATAGGGAAATGTTGCTAAGAGAGATGTGGGCCTTGGTAAGGACTGTGGATTTTATTTTAAGTATGATGGACTTTGGAAGATTTTGAGCAGAATAGTGGCATTTTCTGATTTACGTCCCTAACACTCACTCAGAGTAACTATGGAAACTTTACCATATGGGGCAACTATAGAGGCAGGGAAATCAGTTAGGAGACTACTGCAATTATCTAGGCAAGAGGAAATGCTGGCAGCTTTAATTAGAATGGTAGTCATGGATTTGTTGAGAATTTGTCAGGTTTGGGATATAAGAAAGGAAAGAACTAGTGGGCTTACTGAAGGATTAGCCATGAATTATGAAAAAAAAAATGAAAGGAAATAAGGGTGATTACTTTGCATTGACCTGATGAAGTGTAGTTGCCATTATGCAAGATGGGTGGGGCAAGGAGAGGAGAAGGTTTGGGTTAGGGGATTGCCTTTTATTCATTTATTTTAAATATATATATTTTATTACACTTTAGGTACTGGGGTACATGAGCAGAACATGCAGGATTGTTGCATAGGTACCTACATGGCAATGTGGTTTGCTGCCTATATATGGCATTTCTCCCCATGTTATCCTTCCCCAACCTCCCTATCTCCCTATCCCCTGCTGTACCTCCCCTAGCACCTCCCAACAGACCTCAGTGTGTGACGCTCCCCTTCCAGTGTCCATATGTTCTCATTGTTCAACACCCACCTATGAGCGAGAACATGCAGTGTTTGATTTTCTGTTCTTGTGTCAGTTTGCTGAGAATGATGGTTTCCAGATTCATCCAAGTTCCTGCAAAGGACACAAACTCATCATTTTTTATGGCTGCATAGTATTCCATGGGGTATATGTGCCACATTTTCCTTCTCCAGTCTATCGATGGGCATTTGGGTAGGTTACAGGTCTTTGCCATTGTAAGCAGTGCCACAAGGAATATACATATGCATTTGTCTTTATAATAGAATGATTTATAATTCTTTGGATATATACCCAGTAATGGGATTGCTGGGCCAAATGGAATTTCTATTTCTAGGTCCTTGAGGAATCACCACACTGTCTTCTACAATGGTTGAATTAATTTACACTCCACCAACAGTGTAAAAGTCTTCCTATTTCTCCACATCCTCTTCAGCATCTGTGGTCTCCAGATTTTTTAATGATTGCCATTCTAACTGGCGTGAGATGGTGTCTAAAAGTGGATTTGATTTGCATTTCTGTAATGACCAGTGATAATGAACATTTTTTCAGATGTTTGTTGGCCTCATAAATGTCATCTTTTGAAAAGTGTCTGTTCATGTCCTTTGCCCACTTTTGAATGGGTTTGTTTGTTTTTTCTTATAAACCTGTTTGAGTTCTTGTAGATTCTGGATATTAGCCCTTTGTCAGATGAGTAGATTGCAAAAATTGTTTCCCATTCTGTTGGTTGCCAGTTTAATGATTGTTTCTTTTGCTGCACAGAAGCTCTGGAGTTTAATTAGATCCCATTTGTTTATTTTGGCTTTTGTTGCCAATGCTTTTGGTGTTTTAGTCATGAGTCCTTGCCTATACCTGTGTTCTGAATGGTTTGGCCTAGGTTTTCTTCTAGGGTTTTTATGGTGTCAGGTCTTAAGTTTAAGTCTTTATTTCCTCTGGAGTTAATTTTAGTGTAAGGTGTCAGGAAGGGGTCCAGTTTCTGCTTTCTTCACATGGCTAGCCAGTTTTCCCAACACCATTTATCAAACAGGGAATCCTTTCCCTATTGCTTGTTTTTGTCAGGTTTGTCAAAGATCAGATGGTTGTAGATATGTGTTGTTGCTTTCAAGGCCTCTGTTCTGTTCCATTAGTCTATATCTGTTTTTGTACCAGTACCATGCTGTTTTGATTACTGTAGCCTTGTAGTATTGTTTGAAGTCAGCATGATGCCTCCTGCTTTGTTCTTTTTTCTTTGAATTGTCTTGGCTATGTGGACTCTCTTTTGGCTCCATATGAAGTTTAAGGTGGTTTTTTCCAGTTCTGTGAAGAAGGTCTTAGATAGCTTGATGGGGATAGCATTAAAACTATCAATTACTTTGGGCAGTATGGCCATTTTCACAATATTGCTTCTTCCTAACCATGAGCATGGGATGTTTTTCCATCTGTTTGTGTCCTCTCTTATATCCTTGAGCAGTGGTTTGTACTTCTCCTTGAAGAGGTCCTTTACATCCTTTGTTAGTTGTATTCCTAGGTATTTTATTCTCTTTGTAGCAATTGTGAATGGGAGTTCATTCTTGATTTGGCTCTCCTTAAGTGTGCTATTGGTGTATAGGAATGCTTGTGATTTCTGCACATTGATTTTGTGTCCTGAGACTTTGCTGAAGTTGCTTATCAGTTTCAAGAGATTTTGGGCTGAGACAAACTGGTCTTCTAAATACACAATCATGTCATCTGAAAATAGAGACAACTTGACTTCCTCCTTTCCTAATTGAATATCCTTTATTTCTTTTTGTTGCCTGATTGCTCTGGCTAGAACTTCCAATACTATATTGAATAGGAGTGGTGAGAGAGGGCATCCTTGTCTAGTGCCAGATTTCAAAGGGAATGCACCCAGATTTTGCCCATTCAGTATGATATTGGCTGTGGGTTTGTCATAAATAGCTTTTATTATTTTGAGATATGTTCTGTTGATATCCAGTCTATTGAGAGTTTTTAGCATAAAGGCTGTTGAATTTTGTCAGAGTCCTTCTCTGCATCTATTTAGATATTCATGTGGTTTTTGTCTTTGGTTCTGTTTATGTGGTGGATTACATTTATGGACTTGCTTATGTTGAACCAGATTTGCATTCCCGGGATGAAGCCTACTTGATCGTGATGGATAAGCTTCTTCATGTGCTGTTGCAATTGGTTTGCCAGTAGTTTATTGAAGATTTTTGCATCTGTGTTCATTATGGATATTGGCCTGAAGTTTTCTTTTCCTGCTGAGTCTCTGCCAGATTTTGATACCAGGATGATGTTGGCCTCATAAAATGATTTGGGAAGGATTCCCTCTTTTTGGATTGTTTGGAATAGTTTCAGAAGGAATGGTACCAGCTCCTCTTTGTACGTTTGGTAGAATTCGGCTGTGAACCCTTTTGGACCTGGGCTTTTCATGGTTGTTAGGCTATTAATTGCTGCCTCCACTTCAGCCCTTGTTATGGGTCTATTCAGGGTTTTGACTTCTTCCTGGTTTAGGCTTGGGAGGATGCAAGTGTCCAGGAATTTATCCACTTCTTCCAGGTTTACTGGTTTGTGTGCATAGTTGTTTGTAGTAATCTCTGATGGTAGTTTGTATTTCTGTGGAATCTGTGGTGATATCCCCTTTATCGTTCTTTATTGAATCTATTTGATTCTTCTCACTTTTCTTTTTTATTAATCTGGCTAGCAGTCTGTCTATTTTGTTGATCTTTTCAAAAAATCAGCTCCTGGATTTATTGATTTTTGAAGGGTTTTTTGTGTCTCTATCTCCTTCACTTCTGCTCTGATCTTAGTTATTTCTTGTCTTCTGCTAGCTTTTGAGGTTTTTTTTCCTTAATCTTGCTCCACAAGGTCTTTCAATTTTGATAATAGCATGTCAGTTTCAGATTTTTCCTTGCTTCTCATGTGGGCATTTATTGCTATAAATTTTCTTCCAGACACTGCTTTAAATGTGTCCCAGAGATTCCAGTATGTTGCGTCTTCATTCTCATTGTTTTCAAAGAACATCTTTATTTCTGCCTTCATTTCATTGTTTATCCAGTCAACATTCAAGAGCCAGTTGTTCAGTTTCCAGAAGTTGTGTGATTCTGAGTTAGTTTATTAATCCTGAGTTCTAATTTGATTGCACTGTGGTCTGACAGACTGTTTGTTATGATTTCCATTCTTTTGCATTTGCTGAGGAGTGATTTACCTTCAATTACATCATCAGTTTTGGAGTAGGTGCGATGTTCTGAGAAGAATGTATATTCTGTGGATTTTGGGTGGAGAGTTCTATAAATTAGAACCCTCTATTAGGTTCTCTTGGTACAGATCTGAGTTCAAGTCCAGGATATCCTGGTTAATTATCTATCTCATTGATCTAATATTCACAGTGGAGTGTTAAAGTCTCCCACTATTATTGTTTGGGAGTCTAAGTCTCTTTGCAGGTCATTAAGAACTTGCTTTATGTACCTGGGTGCTCCTGTTTTGGGTGTGTATATATTTAGGAACTTTAGCTTCTCTTGTTGCATTGATCCTTTTACCATTATGTAATGCCCTTCTTTGTCTGTTTTGATCCTTGTTGTTTTAAAGTCCATTTTAACAGAGACTAGGATTACAACTCCTGCTTTTTTTGGCCCTTGATTTGCTTGGTAGATCTTCTTCCATCCCTTTATTTTGAACCTATGTGTGTCCCTGCATGTGAGATGGGTTTCCTGGATACAGCACACCAATGGTTTTTGACATTTTCTCCAATTTAGTCTTTGTCTTTTGATTAGGGCATTTAGCTCATTTACATTTAAGGTTAATATTATTATGTGTGAATTTGATACTGCCATTTTGATGCTAAATGGGTGTTTTGCCCATTAGTTGATGCAGTTTCTTCATTGTGTCCATGGTCTTTACCATTTGGTACGTTCTTGGAGTTGCTGGTACTGGTTGTTACTTTCCATGTTTAGTGCTTCTTTCAGGAGCTCTTTTAAGGCAGGCCTGGTGGTGACAAAATCTCTCAGCAGTTGCTTGTTGATAAAAGATTATTTCTGCTTCACTTATGAAGCTTAGTTTGGCTGCATATCAAATTCTAGGTTCAAAGTTATTTTCTTTAAGGATGTTGAATATTGGCCCCACACTCTTCTGGCTTGTAGGGTTTCTGCTGAGAGATCTCCTGTGAGTCTGATGGGCTTCCCTTTGTGGGTAACCTGACCTTTCTCTCTGGCTGATGTTAGCATTTTTTCCCCTTCATTTCAACCTTGTTGAATCTGACGATTAGGTGCCTTGGGGTTGTTCTTCTTGAGGAATATCTTTGTGGTGTTCTCTGTATTTCCTGGACTTGAACATTGGCCTGCCTTGCTAGGTTGGGGAAGTTCTCCTGGATAATATCCTGAAGTGTTTTCCAGCTTGGATTCATTCTCTCTGTCACATTCAGGTACACCTATCAAATGTAGATTAGGTCTTTTCACATAACCCATATTTCTTGGAGGCTTTGTTCATTTCTTTTCACTCTTCTCTAATCTTGCCTTCTCATTTTATTTGATTGACTTGATCTTCAATCTCTGATATCCTTTCTTCCGCTTGGTCATTTTGGCTACTGAAACTTGTTTATGCTTTGCAAAATTCTCGTGTTGTGTTTTTCAGCTCTATTAAGTCATTTATATTCTTTTCTAAGCTGTTTATTCTCTTTAGCATATCATCAAACCTTTTTTCAAGGTTCTTAGTTTCTTTGCATTTGGTTAGAACATGTTCTTTTAGCACAAACAAGTTTGTTATTACGCACCTCCTGAAGCCTGTTTCTGTCAGTTCATCAGACTCATTCTCCATCCAGCTTTGTTCCTTTGCTGGTGGTGAGTTGTGATCCCTTGGAGGAGGAGAGGCATTCTGGTTTTGGGTGTTTTCATTCTTTTTGTGCTGGTTTCTTCCCATCTTTATAGATTTATCTACCTGTGGTCTTTGTAGTTGGTGACTTTCAGATGGGGTCTCTGAGTGGATGTCCTTTTTGTTGATGATGAAGTTATTTCTTTCTGCTTTTTAGTTTTCCTTTTAATAGGCCCCTCTGCTGTAGGACTGCTGGAGCTCCACTCCAGACCCTGCTTGCTTGGGGATCACCTGTGGTGGCTGCAGCACAGTAAGGGCTGCTGCAGTTTCTTATTCTGTTATCTTCATCCCAGAAGGGTATCTGCCAGATGTCAGTCTAAGCTCTCTTTATTAGGTGTCTTTTTTGATATACGGGCATCAGGTTGCTGCTTGAGACAGTCTGACTCTTACAGGAGCTCATGTGCTGAGCTGTGAGCTCCATTGTTTCATTCAGAGCTGCTGGGCTGGTATGTTTAAGTCTGCTGCAGCAGAAATCATAACTGCCTTTTTTCTTAGGTGCTCTGTCCTGGTAAGGTAGGGCTTTATTTATAAGTTCCTGTTGTGCTGCCGCCTTTTTTCAGAGATGCCCTGCCCAACTAGAAGGTAGCCTAGTCACATTCTGCCAGCAGAGGCGTTGCTGAGCTGTCGTGGGCTCTGCCCAGCTGCTGTGTGAACTTCCTTGTGGTTTTGTTTATAGAGGTATAGTTAGAACTGCTTTGGTAATGGAGGTCTGCCTCGGTAATGGCAGACTGCCTCTATAATGGCAGACTGCCTCAGTAATGGCAGATTGCCTTGGTAATGGTGGACTGCCTCAATAATAGCAGACTGCTTTTGTGATGGCAGACCCCCTCATAGTGTTGGACTGCCTCAGTAATGGCGGACACCTTTCCCCCCACAGAGCTGCACCTTCCCAGGTCTCCCAGGTGTTCCAGGCTCCAGATGAAACAGCTGCCCAGATATTTTTGAGTTTTTGTGTGGAGACCCACTGTGCCGGGTGAAACAGCCATGCTGGAAACTTGTGGCGCTTTTCAGCCCAGGAATCTCCTGGTCTGTGGGAGACTGGAACTGGTTTGGAAATGCAGAGCTGTTCCTATTCAGCCATCTTGGATCTGCTGCCGGGATCCCCTTTTACACATAAAACATTTGAAATTTCTAATAGACTTTATTTATTTGTTCATATTTATGTATTTATTTATTTATTGAGACAGGGTCTTACTCTGTCAACTAGGCTAATGTGCAGTGGCATGATCTTTGCTCACTGCAATCTCCGCCTCCTGGGTTCAAGGAATTCTTGTGCCTCAGCCTCCTGAGTAACTAGGATTATAGGCCAGTGCCACCATGCCTGGCTAAATTTTTTTTTTTTTTTTTTTTTTTGTATTTTTAGTAGAGACAAGGTTTTGCCATGTTGGCCAGGCTGGTCCTTGCCTCAAGTGATCAGCTGCCTTGGCCTCCCAAAGTGCTGGGATTACAGGCATGAGCCACTAGGCCTGACACCAACAGGCTTTAAAGTGGAGATTTTGAGTACATATTTGAATGTACAAGTGTAAAACAGAAGAGCAAGAGAGGGCCTAGAGATAGATGTGTGAAGGTCTGATCATATGGCTAATCATGTAAAGCTACTGTTTCAAAAATTAAGTATAGGAGGAAAAGAGTTCAAGGTTCTGAAGGATTCAGTAAAGTAAAAGAAGAGGAGGCTGAAAAAAATGAAAACTAAGTTGTTTTCTGAGAGCCAAGAAAATTCGGTGTTTTAGAGTAGGGCAATGTTTTCAAGTGCTGCTGAGATTCAGGTTGAGAATGAATGATTTGGCAGCCTAAAGATCCTTGGTGACCTGGGTAAGGAAAAAAAGCCAGAATGAAGTAGGTTGGAAAGAGAAAGAAAGTTAGGATCCATCCATCAGTCTTTGAAATGGGTCTCTTTTGTCACCTGCAGTTTTCTCTTAACTATTCATAGGCCACTAGTGTATCCTTTGTAAATGTAAAACAAATTGTGAAATTATTTTTTAAATTTACTTATTTTATTTAGGTGCATACTGTATCTGGCATTTCTCCCCATGTTATCCCTCCCTACCCTCCCCTCCCTCCCCACCCCTCATTTTCTCTCCCCTACCCCCCCACAACTGTCCCCTCTGTGTGATGCTTCTCTCCTTGAGTCCATGTGTTCTCGTTATTCAGCACCCACCTATGAGTGAGAACATACGGTGCTTGGCTTTCTGTTCTTGGGTCAGTTTGCTGAGAATGATGGTTTCCAGATTCATCGAAGTCCCTGCAAAGGACACAAACTCATCGTTATTTATGGCTGCATAGTATTCCATGGTGTATATGTACCACATTTTCTTTGTCCAGTCTATAATTGATGGGCATTTGGGTTAGTTCCAGGTCTTTGCTATTGTACACAGGGCTGCAATGAACATATGTATGCGTGTGTCTTTATAGCAGAACAATTTATAGTTCTTTGGATATATACCCAACAGTGGGATTGCTGGGTCAAATGGAATATCTATTTCTAGATCGCTGAGAAATAGACACATTGTCTTCCACAATGGTTGAACTAATTTACACTCCCACCAACTGTGTAAAAGTGTTCCTATTTCTCCACATCCTCTCCAGCATCTGTTGTCTCCAATTTTTTAATGACCACCATTCTAACTGGCGTGAGATGATATCTCAGTGTGGTTTTGATTTGCATTTCTCTAATGACCAGTGATGATGAGCATTTTTTCATACGTTTGTTGGCCTCATATATGTCCTCTTTTGAAGGGTCTGTTCATATCCTTCACCCACTTTTGAATGGGGTTGTTTGTTTTTTTCTTGTGTATCTGTTTTAGTTCTTTGTAGATTCTGGATATTAGCCCTTTGTCAGATGGGTAGATTGTAAAAATTTTTTCCCATTCTCTTGGTTGCCGATTCACTCTAATGATGGTTACTTTTGCTGTACAGAAGCTCTGGAGTTTAATTAGATCCCACTTGTCTATCCTGGCTTTTATTGCCATTGCTTTTGGTGTTTTAGTCATGAAGTCCTTGTCTATGCCTATGTCCTGCATGGTTTTGCCTACGTTTTCTTCTAATGTTTTTATGGTGTTAGGTTTTATGTTTAAATCTTTGATCCATCTGGAGTTAATTTTAGTGTGATTTTATTGCTTGAGTGCATATGCTACTATTACAAATAGCAACAATTCTCAAATGTTAATGTTTATAAAAGCAGCCAAGGTATGCCTATTAAAAATACTTCCTACTATCATTGATTGTGATTCACCTGGCATGGGACAAGGTATAGTAACCACATTTTTAATAAACACTTGGGGTAATTTTAGTGTAAGTGATTCAAGAACCTCAGGTAATAGTTGGACCCTTGATTATTTCTCCACAGACTTTACCTGCTCTTACCTCTTCCTACAATTCTGATTCGCCTTTATATTTCTGGAAAACTCTTATTTATCCTTTAAAACTCTGGGGCTACTCCCTTAAACCATTCGCATATTGTCAATTACAGAGCTCAGTAAATATTTGGTAAATAAATGGAATATATACAACCAGCTTTCCTGGGCTTTCATGTTTAAGCTCGGCTAGCCCCAGGTGGTTTGGAAGTTTTTGTCTGTCCCAAATATTCAGAAAATTCAGTTAACTAAATTTCATTTATATGCATCATGTTAGTAAATTTCCCCAAATGAGCGTGATTAACATTCTTCACACAACCAGGACAGACCTACAATTTTCAGATGAGGCTGTTTCTTCTAAATAATTCCAAACATCACTCTGTATTTCTGAAGGAAATGTCAAATAGGTTTGCCCTGGAGTGCTGTAGTGATCAGAGCATCTGATCACATTGGTGTCATGACTGAATCAAGGGACACTTCCTTTGATATCAGCCTATTTTAAAAGTGGGGTTTTCCTCTATTCTCATTTAAGCTCTTGGAGGTAGTCCTGTTGCATAACTATACTTCCATCCTGAAGTTGGCTTATTTGGGTGTTTAAAAAAGAGAAAATTACCTAATTTAGATTTAGTTTTGCTCTTGTTAAAGCAATCTTTTTTATCCCTCCACATCTCTTTTTGTTGTTATTCCTTTAGATCAAACTTCAAAGAAAAAGTCTGATGAATCAACTATTCATTTACTGAAGCTGAATTTTTGCTTGCCACTAGTTTTTCTACTCTGATGCTCCTTTGATTTCTGTTCTATCTGCATCTATTATGCCTTTCATGCATGTGGAGAAAATTATAGTGTAGACTTTGCTCAAAAAAAAATATATTTCATCATATCCCCAAATCTTGGAAAATTTAAAATCTTTTCCAACTTTGAAAATGATTTTAGACAGAAGCCTCAGACACAGAAATTAATAAATAAGTCTATTGTATTCTAAATAATTGAACTTTTGGTAGCTAAGCCTACAGAACAGACAGGAATCAATTTCACAAAGGATGTCCCAGACCAAACATCAAGTGCAACGTAGAGTTCCTGAGCCAGTTATCACCTGGCTTAGAAAAATATTCATTAAATATAATAAAGTTAAGACAAGTTGGGCAGAAGTAGGCAAGTGCAGTGGCCAAGAGTTTAGGATTTTGTAATACTTAGGCCTTAACCTGTTTTTGCCACTACTAGCTCTCAGAATTTAATGAAGTTAATCATAGTCACTTTTCAATTTTCTAAAATGGTAATAATAATATGACTGACCTGTTTTGTACATTTGTACTGAGGATACATCAGATGAATTATATGGTTTGGCACAGTCCTTAACGCATAATAATTTAATAAACACAAACTACTGGTGTTATAATTACTAGTAAGGTTTTGCTAAAATTGTATGTGACCCTGTTAAACTGCTATAAAGGACTGCGACAAAGCTCATAGTTGCTGCCATAGCCCTCAAGGATGTCCACAAGCCATTAGTACCAAAGATTGAGTCACAGAATTTAGAGAAGAAGCTATAGCAGCTTTCTCATGTCTTCACAGAGGCAGTAGATGACAAGGTACCAAGCACTGTTCTCCAAATTCTGATCAAAAGGGCAGTGTTCCGTAATATGTTATATATGTTCATGGTGCTTACGTGTTACTGGATCCTTGCACTACTGCTGCGCATTTTACTTAACAAGCTCTGATTAGGTCTTTTTGAGCAGGCAACAAGCCCAGCAAGAAGCTGTCAGGATGTGATCATCCTCATATTTCCCTTATGGCATCTTCTTTAATATCTTCAGAACTAATAAGATTAAATTTATACAGAACTCAAGAATATGTGTTAGCACTCAAATTTATTCTTTCATACCTGAGAGTTACTATTACTATTAATAATAATACATAATAATATCATTTGAAAACTAAGAGAATTTTAGTCTTCTTACAGACTGTATGGTTCCAACATTATGCATTATCCTAAATTAGATGTGGGTCTTAGCAGCCGTTAACAAAAACCTTTAAACTCAGAACACATACACCTCCATATTAGTTATACACTCTGCATGTTTTATCCCTAATAGCAAATAAAAATACAGTGAGAAGAGGCCACTGAAATATGGAATTAAGAATGTAAATAACAACATGACCTGTGAAATAGATGTATAAGATGAAAGGAATACAACATATGACTAGAAAATAGTACAGAAAAAACCGGGAAGATATAAAGTAAAGCAAGAACTTACATTTTATCATCTTCTTTATCCTTACTTTAAATAGTAGATTTTCCAAGATTACTAGTTATTGAGCTATAGCTATGTACCAGACACTGCTGGCACTTTGCTTTACAATCCCTATTTCTCACATCTCTAGTGATCCTCGTTATAAATACATGATATATTTAGTCTATGAAGTCTCAGTAATGTAGGGGTAATGTCTAAGATCTGATAGCCTGATAGGCAAAGTCTAAAAGTGAATACATATCTATATGGATCTACAAGTTAGACATTTTGAGAGTCTGCATATAATCTTAAACATTAATTTACTTATGATAGGTGATTTGCCACATTAGTTTGTCTCATGATAACTTGACAAAAAGAAAAGTTTTGTTCTGTTTATCGTATGTTTTTCTTTTTTTTTTTTTTTTTTTTTTTTGAGATGGAGTTTAGCTCTTGTTACCCAGGCTGGAGTGCAATGGCGCGATCTTGGCTCACCGCAACCTCTGCCTCCTGGGTTCAAGCAATTCTCCTGCCTCAGCCTCCCCAGTAGCTGGGACTACAGGCATGCGCCACCATGCCCAGCTAATTTTTGTATTTTTAGTA
>PVKV010002400.1:0-31862 GCA_004027835.1 Alouatta palliata
TGGGCTTTTTTTGGGTGGTAGGCTCTTAATTGCTGCCTCAACTTCAGACCTTGTTATTGGTCTATTCAGGGTTTTGACTTCTTCCTGGTTTAGGCTTGGGAGGATGCAAGTGTCCAGGAATTTATCCATTTCTTCCAGGTTTACTAGTTGATGTGCATAGAGTTGTTTGTAATAATCTCTGATGATGGTTTGAATTTCTCTGGAATCTCTGGTGATATCCCCTTTATTGTTTTTTATTGCATCTATTTGATTGTTTTCTCTTTTTCTTTTTTATTAATCTGGCTAGTGGTCTATTTTGTTGACCTTTTCGAAAAACCAGCTCCTGGATTTATTGATTTTTTGAAGGGTTTTTTGTGTCTCTATCTCCTTCAGTTCTGCTCTGATCTTAGTTATTTCTTGTCTTCTGCTAGGTTTTGAGTTTTTTTGATCTTGCTCCTCTAGCTCTTTCAATTTTGACAATAGGGTGTCAATTTTAGATCCTGCTTGCTTCTCATGTGGGCATTTATTGCTGTATATTTTCCTCTAGAGACTGCTTTAAATGTGTCCCAGAGATTCTGGTATGTTGTGTCTTCATTCTCGTTGGTTTCAAAGAACATCTTTATTTCTGCCTTCATTTCATTGTTTGTCCAGTCAGCATTCAGGAGCCAGTTGTTCAGTTTCCATGAAGCTGTGCGGTTCTGAGTTAGTTTCTGAATTCTGAGTTCTAACTTGATTGCACTGTGGTCTGAGAGTGTTTGTTATGATTTTTATGATTTCTGTTCTTTTGCATTTGCTGAGGAGTGATTTACTTCCAATTATGTGATCAATTTTAGAGTAGGTGTGATATGGTGCTGAGAAGAATGTATATTCTGTGGATTTGGGGTGGAGAGTTCTGTAAATGTCTATTAGGTTTGCTTGATCCAGGTGTGAGTTCAAGTCCTGGATATCCTTGTTAATTTTCTGTCTCATTGATCTGTCTCTATTGACAATGGGGTGTTCAAGTCTCCCACTATTATTGTGTGAGAGTCTAAGTCTCTTTGTAAGTCATTAAGAACTTGCCTTATGTATCTGGGTGCTCCTGTATTGGGTGAGTATATATTTAGGATCGTTAGCTCTTCTTGTTGCATTGATCCTTTTACCATTATGTAATGTCCTTCTTTGTCTCTTTTGATCTTTGTTGGTTTAAAGTCTATTTTATCAGAGATGAGAATTGCAACTCCTGCTTTTTTTTTGCTCTCCATATGCTTGGTAAATCTTCCTCCATCCCTTTATTTTGAGCCTTTGTGTATCCTTGTGTGTGAGATGGGTTTCCTGGATACAGCACACCGATGGGTTTTGGCTTTTTATCCAGTTTGCCAGTCTATGTCTTTTGATTGGGGCATTTATCCCATTTACATTTAGGGTTAATATTGTTATGTGTGAATTTGATCCTGCCATTTTGATGCTAGCTGGCTGTTTTGCCAGTTAGTTGATGCAGTTTCTTCATTGTGTTGCTGCTCTTTGCCATTTGGTATGTTTTTGGAGTGTCTGGTACTGGTTGTTCCTTTCTATGTTTATTGCCTCTTTCAGGAGCTCTTGTAAAGCATACATATGTTTTAATATTGATATGCATATAGGTATTTGCTCAAAATGTTTGTTCATTTGCATATAGATGTATAACACAAGAAATGATTATTTTCTTTGTAACTGTTTTGGTTATGATTGCAGAACAAAAATTATGATTGAATAGCAATTTTCCATATTAAATGGCTGCACACATACTTCCAATGAACAACGTGCATAATTTTTATAATTTTCTTTTTCCTGTACTATGTTTCTTCCAGCTATGTTATTAAACTATAATTTTTCTGCTTCCTCTAATAGTAAAAAATAGATTTTTATTTTGTAGGCCATTTTAAATTTTATTTTTTCTCACATTTTATTTTTATTGAATTCCTAAAAGTATCTGTGACAAATTGAAAATGAACCAAGCAAACAAACGAAATGCTTGTTCTGCACCACATGTTGTTTGAGAAGCACTGACTTAGTGGGCACTCTGTGTTGTTTTAAATTTAATGAAACACACTATTTATTAGCTGATTGACCAAAAGCTTTGTTTTTTATTTTGGGACCAAGTCCAGAGGCTTCCAGAGTAAATAAATACTATTTATTTGAAAAGTGTCAATTTAAAAATAAATAAATGTATGTATTTTTTTTTCCAGCTTTATTGCATTATTTTATTTAAAATTGCATGTATAACATGGATAAGCTATAAACGGAACAGTCATTTTAATGAAAACAATGGGAGATATGAGCGGATGTTGCCTTTATTCTAGTTGGAGGCAACCATATTTACACAACTTGTTCGGAGATGCTCACAATTGTCAATGGACTCCACGCTATGGCTCCATGAAGCAGTGTTTGCTTTGGGTGACAGAGCCGCTCTGGTCGCCCACAAGCTGCTCTGCTGGTGACCTGGTTTCACAAGGTTGTTTCACCTTGGGTTACTGCTGAGTTCAGTTGTGCTTCGAGAATGCCAAAGTTCATTGCTATGTTTGCAAAGATGTTTGGCTTGTTGGGGAGGATAAAATGCAATATATTTAGACTTTAGATATTGACAGTCCAGCTTTTGACTTCTGAAGCCTTTGTAGAGAGAAAGGAAGAGGGAGAGATTAACAGAGGACCCTCCTGTGATGTGGGGTCTGTGCTGATGTCTGGATTTTTAAAAAACACTTATTATCAGGCTTCCTACAGAAGGAACTGGTTTGTAGAGCTCTGAATTTAGGCTTTGACAGGTAAAAATGTCTGAAATGAATAAGACTAGTTTGGTTAGCTTTTATTAGAAGGCCAGTTTGTAGGTACTTAATTGTATCCTGTTTAGTATTTGTTTATTTATTTAGACCAGTAGCTAAGCTGGAGTGTAATGGTACAATCACAGCTCACTGCAGGCTTGACCTCCCAGGCTCAGGTGATCCTCCCACCTCAGCCTCCAGAGTAGCTGGGACTACAGGTGTCAGCCACCAAACCTGGCTAATTTTTGTATTTTTAGTAGAGACGGGGTTTCGCTGTGTTGCCCAGGCTGGTTTGGAACTCCTGGACTCAAGTGATCTGCCAGCGTTGGCCTTCCAAAGTGCTGGGATTGTAGGCGCGAGCCACTGTGCTTGGCCCCAAAAATATTTTTGTAGTTACTAAGTCAGTACTTAGAAACCACAGAAGAGTGATTCCTGAAACTTGAGATTTAGAAATATTTCCTCTGTGAGTATAGATTACTTCTGCTTTTTTCTGATTTTCCTATGCATGGAACTGCACAGTTTCTTTTTGGAGGATCTAGCTTCTTTCACTGAGCACTGTGGTTGTGAGGGTCATCCAGTGTGCACAGTTTATTCTTTTTCATTACTCTTTGGTATTCCTTCATGTAAATATATTACCATTTATTTATCCACTCTACTATCGATAAACATCTGGGTTATTTCTTTGGGGGAGTTATTAAAATAGTGCTACCATAAGCATTCTCATATATATTTTTTGGTTGACATGGCATTCATTTCTTGTGAGTGTATTCCCAAAAGTGGAATTCCTGGCTCATTGGATGCTTCTGTTTAGCTTTAGTAGATTCTGGCAACCAGTTTTCCAAAACAATGTACCGATTTCCAGTTTTATCAGTAATATATGTGAGAGTCTAGGTGCTTCACTGTCTCTCAAATACTTGGTATTGACAGTCTTTCCAACGTTAGCCATACTGGTAGGGGTGTGATGTTATCTCACTGTGGTTTTAGCTGCAAATTCCTGGTGATAATCTACACCCAAAATGTTCATTACTGGTCTGTAGTATGCAAAGCACTGAAATTAAAAGTAAGCATTGTTAAGTTCTTACAGCAATTTGGCTAATAAGATTTTGGTCTGTTGACCCATAAGAATTGGGGCTTGCATTATGTATTTTAATTTTTATATGTATATATTTACTTTTATATTTTAATTTATATATACATTATTGTTTTATTTGTCAACAAATTCTTTTTTTTGTTTTGTACTTTATGAAAGTGTCAGTTTGAGATTGATGGGAAATCAAAAAAGAAAAAGAAATAGTCCCTCATCACAGATAGTTTCAGAAGCACTGAGACAGACCAAGCCACCAGGAAGCAATGCAGATCTAAGGAGAAGGAATGGACCTAGGCCAGGAAACAAGACGGAAAAGACAAACAGACTTTAAAAAGGAACTTGATCACCCTTCAGTTTTGGTAGTTGTTTTGGGAAAGTGGAGAGAAGGGAAGAGCGCCTTTGTTGGCCGTGAGGTCCCTTGTCCCTCATGTGTAAGTACTGGTCAGGGAAAAGAGGGTTTACAATGACAGATCCCAGAAAATCTCAGCTCATATCAGAGAGTCTTGCTCGATGCTTTGAAGATTCGGTCCATGTTCTGATTTCATGCTTAGCACCACTGTCTGGTGCTGACTTGACTTCCCTTGGGGCTCGACTAACTGCACAGCTACAACAGAATACCATAGACTGCGTAGCTCATGAACAAGAGGAAGTTATTCCTCATAGTTCTGGAAGCTGGAAGTCCAAGATCAAGGCATTGGCAGATTTGGTGTCTGGTGAGGGCTCATTTCCTTGTTCACAGATGGCGCCTTCTGGCTGTGTCTTCATGGGTGGAAGAGAGAATCAAGCCCCCTTGGGCTTCTTTTACAAAGGCACTAATCATATTCATGAGGACTCTGCCTTCATGACCTAATAATGACCTAAACATCTCCCCAGAGATCCACCTCTTAACATCATCACGTTGGGGATTAGGTTTCAACGTATGAATTTTGGAGGGAAACAGACACACCGTAGGAAATACTGAACACTCAGATGCCTAGGATAGTCATTTTGCCTTGTAAACTGATGCACTGGCACTTTTATTCATGCGTTCTGAGCCTGCTGGAATCATGAATCTGCTTCTCTGGTTGTTACTGATCAGGGTTTTGAGGCTGCACGATTGAGATCCACTCTCCAGGCTGTGGTGAAGGATGAAGCGCGGCAGCTGTCGTCCTCTTGGGAGGACAATTCCCTTTTTCCCTGGTGGCAATACCCGACTTTGCTGTGGGTTACGGGAACATTGTGTATTTAAAATTCTTACAGTTTCAATGAGCCAATGGCTGTGTCAATTAAAAAAAAAACCTTTAAAAAATTTACCTGCATGTTTAAATAAGTTCAGTTATTGCAACTGGGTGCAAGGAGAGGACCCCAGATACAAGACCTTCAGATAGAGTTTGTCCAATATCTTGGTACCTTCATTATTCACCAGAGATAAAGGTTGCCCTGCTCCCAGTTATTGGAAGTTACTGCCTAAAAATCATCTCTTTTCCACTCGAATATAGAGAATTGTCAAGGCCCAAAGGAAGCCAAAATATTGGTTTTAGTTAATGCTTGGGTGACTCAATATCCTCAAATGCAGGTGAAGTTGTATTGGAGAAAAATTCCTCCTAAGGTCCAAATGGAAGCCTCCTAGTGTGTAGATTTAGGGACTCAGCTAAACATTGAGATTACAGGCATGAACCACTATGTCCAACCAGAAGCCTATACATTTCTAATGGGAATTCAAAAGAGGTGTCGTAGTCAGCTTGGAGTGTTGTAACAAAGTACCATAGACTGTGTGGCTTGTCAGCAACAGAGATTTATTTCTTACAGTTCTGGCAGCCAGAAGTGCAAGATCAGGGGGCCAGCATGGTTGGGTTCCCGTGAAGGCCTTCTTCCAGATTACAAATGGCTGTCTTACAGTTATGTCCTCACAGGGCAGAAGGAGCTCCAGTCAGCTCCCTGGCCTCTTCTTACAAGGGCATTAATCTCATTCCTGAGGGCTCACCCCCTCATTATCTAATTACTGCTTGAATCTCCCATCTCCAAATACCATCACATCAGGATTAGAATTTCAACAGATGACTATTGGGGAGACATAAACATTTAGTTTATTGCCAGAGGATAAGCATATACTGAGATGGTGCTTAAAATTAGAAATAGTTTCAAGTTTAAGAGAATCTCAGAAAAATGGAGACCAAGAGAAATAATGAATTATCAAAGTCACACAAGTAGTTGTTGACAGATTTAGAATTCAAATTCTACATTTTGTTTGAAATTCCTAAATTAGGAATAGACATGCTTGTTATTACTAATAAACACATTATTAAATTGAAGCAACCAGATTTTAAACTGGAAGTGAGAGGAGTAACCTTCAACATCCTGTCGAGTTATGTATGGAATATCCTAGGAAAACATTGCGGTAATAAAATTTCAGTGGAGGCTAGGTTTCTCATAACTGTACAGTACCAACTAAATCCCACAAAATAATTTGGATTTTTCTTCAAATATTCTAGTTTAAAATGCACTATTTTAAGAATTAATAATTTTTAATTTGTATTCCACAGATTTATCATAGTGTAGTAAGTAGAAAGAAAAACTCAGTGTAGAAGACATGAGTTCAGGCCAGGCACAATGGCTCACACCTGTAATCCCAGCATTTTGGCAGGCCGAGGTGGGTGGTTCACTTGAGGTCAGGAGTTCGAGACTACCTGGCCAACATGGCAAAACATCATCTTTACAAAAAATACAAAAATTAGCCAGGCATGGTGATGCGCTCCTGTGGTCCCAGTTACTCAGGAGGCTGAAGTGGGAGGATCACTTGAGCCAGGAAGTGAAGGCTGCAGTGAGCAGAGATTGCACCACTGCACTCCAGCCTGAGAGACAGAGCCAGACCCTGCCTCAAAGAACAAACAAAAACCACAATTAGATCTTTAAATTTTTTACAAAAAAAAGGAAATAAAATAAAAAAGAGTTCAGGCAAGGTGGCTCACACCTGTAATCCCACCACTTTGGGAGGCTGAGGTGGGAGAATCCCTTGAGGCCAGGAGTTTGAGATCAGCCTGGCTAATATGGCAAGACCACGTCTCTACAAAAAATACCAAAATTAGCCAGGTGTGTAGTCCCAGCTACTCTGGAAGCTGAGGCATGAGAATTGCTTGAACCCGGGAGGTGAAGATTCAGTGAACTGAGACCGTGCCACCGCACTCCAGTCTGGACAACAGAGCAAGACTCTGTCTCAAAAAATTAAAATAAAATAAATAAAAAAGATGACATGGGTTCAATTTTTGTTGCTGGTACTTACGTGCTGTGTCACCTCAGGCAAGTGACTCAACATCTCTGAGTCTGGGTCTCCTCATTCCTAAAATGGGAATCTTTGTACAGCTCAATGTCGTTAGAATGATCCTGAAAGATGTCAGCAAGTAGATGGACAAAGCCATGAGAGATTACCAGAATTCAGTTGGATGTTATTTTAATATCTATGAGTCATATGAACTTAGAGAGCATATGAATAAGTAAATGATACCCAGGGCTTTACAACTCAGCAGGGAGGCATTGGAATATTTAAAGACAAAGAAATGAAAAATTTAAAAAGCAATCAGCAAGGGTAGGTGTTGCAAACTCTGGGGAGTAGATAGAAGGATTATGTGATGTATACACTGAGTTTACCCCGGGGGACCATGTGACACATCTCCCCCTTGAATTGTGAAGTCACTCACCCAGAAACCTTAAAGAGTTCAGAATGTTAAAAAAAAAAAATGAGAGAGAGACAGAGAGAGGGAGACAGTGTGTGTCCCATATGGATCACCAACAAAAATCCAGTCAGTACCCTAGTTGGGTCAAAGAAAGCAACTTCAAAAATTACTTGGAAAGGCAACCCTTCTCCCCCTCCAAAAGAACAAAAGAGACGCTTCTTAGTGGATAAGCATCGCTCAGCTCTGGGAATATTTAGAATTAAGAGGAGAAATGGCCAAGTAAATCAAGCACTTCATGTTGATATAGTAATGTGGAGAAATCAATATCCATTTGGGAGGAAGGCGAGGACCATTGTTCTTCATCTCTCTCTTGGTTACAGAGATTTCCCGTGACCCCTGGAAGGGTTAAGAACCTCAGGTCACGTTTGAATGAGCGTGGATTTAACCTTACCATCATCACTTCCTACAGCTGTGATCACTGATAAGTTCTTTGACGTCTCTAAGATCCAGTTTCCTCATCTACATAATACCACACACCTGATATTATTGTTATACAGACAAGAGAACATGTGTCAAGTGCTGGTACAAAGTAAGTGCTTAATAAACATCAGCTGCCGTTAGTATCGATTGCTGAGCAACAAACCACTCCAAAACTTCAAGGTGTGAAACAACAAGCTTTCATTACGCTCATAATTCTGTGGATCAAGAATTCCAAAATGGCACAGAAGGAGCAACACTTCTCTTCTCCATGATGTCTGGGGTCTCAGTTGGTGCAACTTGAATGGCTGCGGGCTGGAATATCTGAGGCTAGAGGATCCACTTCCAAATCTGCGTCTTCAGTCACTCATCTGATGCCTGTGTTGGGATGGCTAAAGAATGGGCTCAGCTAGGCCTGTTGACTGGAAAGCTTACACGCAGGCTCTCCACATAGCTTGGGCTCCTTAGAATCTGGCAACCTTAAAGTGGTCAAACTGCTTATTGGCAGCTTACAACTGCCGGTTAATATCAAAAGCTACCATGACAGTTTTAAAAACATGGCCCAGGCTGGGCATGGAGGCTCTTTGGGAGCCAGCAGTTCAGGAGGCTGAGCAATTTGGGAGGCCGAAGCAGGAGGATTGATGAATGCAGGAGTTTTAAACCAGCCTGGGCAACATAGCAAGACCCCATTCCTACAAAAAATTAAAAAATTAGCTGGATGTAGTGGCACACACTTGTAGTCTCAACTACTCGGGAGGCTGAGGTGAGAGGATCAGATGAGCCTAGGAGGTTGAGGCTGGAGTGAGCAATGATTGTGTCACTGCACTCCAGCCTGGGCAACAAAATGAGACCCTGTCTCAAAAAAAAAAAAAAAGAAAAGAAAAGAAAAAGAATTACCAAAAATTCTTGACACTCCTTTCAGCAAGGAGTGTTTGAAGAAGGGAATGTAAGAAGACTATAAAACCTCTAAAAGTCTGCCATTGCTGCATGAATAATGCAGCAGTAAGAGAGGTAAGAATAAAATGTCAGGCTTCCTTGAGATGGGCAGTGTGCGAGGTGGGCATTTGAAGATTTTGGATCTGGGTCCCTAATTATTCTTACTTCAAAACAATTATTGGGCTGGTCTATTTCAACCTCTTTGCTTCCTTCATCCTATCATGTAGCTCCTGTTTCTGCCCTTGCTCCGTCCAAGACGACCGTTGGCAAGCTCCACTCCTGCCCCAGTCTGCTCTTTGAGTTCTGATATACAAATTTTCTCAGCTACTGCTTTGACTCCTTCTCTGTCTTCCGTCCAGGCCATTTGTTTTCTTCCGAGGCTATAATATTGGGAGGTCAGGAAGCATAGGTAAACTCTAGAGATTTGTGTGTGCATACAGAGCACGATGATGAATTACAGATTGCTCAGCATTTTCTACAGTGTTAGCATCAAGTGAAATTGTGTATTTGTCGGCCAGGTGTAGTGGTTCACGCCTGTAATCCCAGCACTTTGGGAGGCCGAGGAGGGTGGATCACTTGAGGTCAGGAGTTTGAGACCTGCCTGGCCAACATGGTGAAACTCCGTCTCTACTAAAAATATAAAAATTAGCCAGGTGTGGTGGTGGGTACCTGTAATCCCACCTACTTGGGAGGATGAGACAGAATTGCTTGAACCCCGTTGCAGTGAGCTGAGATGGTAACACTGCACTCCAGCCTGGGCGACAGAGCAAGACTCTATCTCAAAACAAAGAAAGAAATTGTATATTTGTTTCTTAAAAATATCTTGAAGGCACTGATGACTCTGAAAGTAGTGTGCTATCCTTTAACATGTACACACTCATGTACATCTATATATAATAGTTCTCTTAAGAAGAAATGTTGGGCTAGGCGCCATGCTCATACCTATAATCCCAGCACTTTGGGAGGGTGAGGCCAAGGTGAGAGCATTGCTAGAGCCCAGAAGTTCAAGACCAGCCTAGGCAACATAGGGAGAACCCATCTCTAAAAACATGATAATAATAAAAATTAAAAAAGAAAGAGAATGTCATTCACCCCATTGTTTTTCTTCTTTTTGGCAGAAATCTCTTTCTTACCACTGGCTAGTTAGCTAGCTAGGGCATTCCTGCTGTGGTTTATTAAAAGATCTCATAGTGTCTAATGGTTAAGATTTTCCCCATTGGAGGGGAACATCACACACTGGGGCCTGTTGGGGTGTGGGGGGCCAAGGGGAGGGATAGCAGGGGTGGAGGGGTTGGGGAGTGATAACATTAGGAGAAATACCTAATGTAGATGACGGGGGTCGGGGATGGATGCAGCAAGCCACCATGGCATGTGTACACCTATGTAACAATCCTGCACGAGCTACACATGTGTACCCCAGAACTTAAAGTATAATCATAATTTAAAAAAAGATTTCCCCTGTCTGCCTACTGGATTCAGTGAGGTAGAGGATAATGGGAATGTAGCCAAGGTCATGGACATTTGACACTGCTGCCTCTGATCATCCTTGCCACTCCTGGCTCTTTTTCAGGTGACTATTCATTGTTTACCCAAAGAAATCAGGAGACAGAGTGGATGAGTCTGTGCAAACCCTCATGACATTTGAGGGCAAACTCAGCCCCCGTGTAACTTAGCACCTTGCCAGAGAGACTAATTTGGCTGTCAGGAGCCTAGGATTCAAAAGGAAACTTTTCCCTTAGCTTTGCTTTTTTAATATTCTTTTGCCTTTCAGCTTGTTAAGCACCTGCACTTTGTGCCCTGTTGGTTTTTTTTTTTTTTTTTCACTTTGTAATTTTTATGAGAATTCTAAATTCTCTTCCTTTAGTCTTGTGGACTTCTGGACATGATCTCTTTGTTTAAGGTTGGATTGCTAGGAGCTTCTTCCACATAAATTTTTTACTTTAGGAGTTGTTCGAAATTTCTCTGGAAACCGTGCACTGAGTCAGAATGGAAGCATTTGAGAACATTTTCCTAGATTGGCTATGGTAAGACAGCTAATACATACAAGGCGCATGCTTGAAGAACAAAGTCGATTGCTGCTCTGCTAAGTATAGGAATTTGTTCTGAGTGGAGTATGCAGGCTGAGGACAAATACTGAATTGCTAGGAGATTTTTAGAAACTGTGTGTAGTGTTGGAGTAGAAATGGAGGCTTGAGAGACAGTCAAAATAGAGAACAGAGAACTGCATGGGAGGACACAGAAGGAAGAGGCCAGAGAGAGCACGGAATTGGTGGTGGAGTATGAGTAAGGCTCGCTGGAGGAGCTGTGAGGTTGCCTTCTCTTTAACCTTCCCATAAATCCATAACATCTATAGTTAGATTTTTAAACAAAATAACCTTTTCTTTCTTTTTTTAATTGTACTTTAGTTCTGAGGTATATGTGTAGAACTTGCAGGATTGTTGCATAGGTACACACATGCCATGGTGGTTTGCTGTCTCCATCCCCCTGTCACCAACATCAGACATTTTTCCCAGTGTTATCCCTCCCCAACCTCCCCGCCTCCCGCTGTCCCTCCCCTGGCCCCTGGCCTCCCCAGCATACCCCTGTGTGTCATGTTCCCCTGCCTGTGTCCATGTGTTCTCATTGTTCAATACCTGCCTGTGAGTGAGAACATGTGGTGTTTGGTTTTCTGTTCTTGTGTCAGTTTGCTGAGAATGATGGTTTCCAGATTCATCCATGTCCCTACAAAGGACATGAAGTTATCGTTTTTTATGGCTTCATAGTATTCCATGGTGTATATGTGCCACATTTTCTTTGTCTAGTCTATCACTGATGGGCATTTAGGCTGGTTCCAGGTCTTTGCTATTGTAAACAGTGCCGCAATGAACACACGTGTGCATGTGTTTTTTTTGTAATAGAACGATTTATAGTCCTTTGGGTATATATCCAGTAATGGGATTGCTGGGTCAAGTGGAATCTCTATTTCTAGGTCCTTGAGGAATTACCACACTGTCTTCCACAATGGTTGAACTAATTTACGCTCCTACCAACAGTGTAAAAGAGCAGTTTTAGGCTTAAAGAGAAATCGTGAACACAGCACAGAGCGTTCCCATACACATCCTATTTCCCCTATTAGTAACATATTATAATTAGCCAGTTAATGAACCAATATTAACACATCATCATCAGCCAAAGTCCATACTTCATTTAGATTTCTTAGGGATGTATGTGTGTGTCCTTTCTCTATTTCAGGATCCAATCCAGGACACCACTTTACATTTATTTATTTTGAGATGGAATCTCATTCTGTTGCTCAGGCTGGAGTACAATGGCACAATCTCAGCTCACTACAACCTCTGCCTCCCAGGTTCAAGCAATTCTCATGCCTCAGCCTCCTAAGTAGCTGGGATTACAGGTGCACGCCACCATGCCTGGCTAATTTTTGTATTTTTAAGTAGAGCTGGAGTTTCACCATGTTGGCCAGGTTGGTCTTGAGCTCCTGGCCTCAAGTTATCCGCCTGCCTTGGCCTCCCAAAGTGTGAGGATTACAGCCATGAGCCACTGCACTCAGCCAGAATACCACTTTACATTTAGCTGTCATGTACTCTGGGGATCCTTTGGCTATGACTTTCCTTCTTTTTGATGACCTTGATAGTTTTAAGAGTACCGATCAAGTATTTTGTAGAATGTCCCTCAGTTGGGATTTGTCTGATGTTTTGCATGATTAGACAGGAGTTATGGGTTTGGATGAGGAAAACTACAAAGATAAAGTGACATTCTCATCACATTTTATGAAAGGTATCTACTGTCAACATGACTCATTACTGTTGAAGTTGACTGATTGCTTGTTTGACAGGCTTCTCATTATATGAAAGGTATCTACTGTCAATATGGCTCGTTACCATTGAAGTTGACTCTGATTGCTTGTTTGACAGGTTTCTCCACTGTAAAGCAAAATTTAAACCCCCTTTCCATACTACTATTTGAGAGAAAGTCACGATATGCAGTCCACACTTAAGGAATGGGGAGCTAGGTGCCACCTCCTTGAGGGTGGGGTACCTGTATAAATTATCCTGATTCTGCACAGGAGATTTATCTCTTCTCCCCTATTTGTCTATTTATTCAATCATTTATTTATGTCAGTATGAACTCAGGTATTTATTTTATATTTTTGGTTGTAATCCAATATTACTTTATTGTTCAAATTTCTCCAGCTTTGGCTCTTGGACACCCTTTCATTTGGCTCCTGTGTCCATTTGACTGTGAACACTTTGTAATTGTGTGTGCGTGTTTAACACTTTCTTAACCTCTGGCGCTACAAGGTACTCCAGGATCATTTTGTATATTTCCTGCCCCTGTTCTGGAATCAGCCATTTTTCCAAGGAGCCCTGAGTTCTTTACTGGAGAGTGCTATTAGAAACCAAAATCTGGTTGCTAGGTGTTCTCATTGCTACTAGGGTGCCCTTGCTTCCAGGCCCCTTCAGCTGACAGATAAAGGATAGTATATAGTATATAGTAACCTGTGTATACACACACATATATAAATATTTCTATATTGTATTATATCTGCTATAATTTGAATGTTTGTCTGCTTCAAAACCCATGTTGAAATTTAATTGCTATTGTAAGAGAATTAAGAGGTAAAACCTCTAAGAGGTGATTAGGCCATGAAGGCTCCACCATCATGGGTGAGATTGGTACCATTATAAAAGAGTGAATTCCACCCTGTCTTGCCCTTATTCTTTGCCTTCTCAGCTTCCTCCATGTAATGATGCAGCAAGAAGGCCCTTGCAAGATGCCAGCACCTTGATATTGGACTTCCCAGCCTCCAGAACTGTGAGTCAATAAATGTCTGTGCATTATAAATTTCCCAGCCTCAGGTATTCTGTTATAGCAGCATGAAACAAACTAAGACACCATTTATATCTATATTAAGCTAAACATAATTTATACTTGACTCTTGAACTTGAACTATTACCACATGGATGACTGTAGCCTCTTCCCCTGAATTACCTGTAAATTCCCACTGTAACCATGAGAAACGATCTATTTCCTAAATTGTTTAATTTCAGTTAACATGTATAGTGGTATCTGTATTGTTAACCTGTATCTCTGGGAAAATACCTTTTTCAACTAGAGTACAGTGCCTATGTACAGTTTCCTTTGCCCTTAGTATTACAGACTCTTCTCATATCTAAAGTTACTTGTGTCAGCACTTTTCTCCCCACCCCCTGCAGTGAAATTGTTTCACACATTTATAATATAGTTAGGTGGTTTTGTTGCAATCTGCCTTCCATCTGAGGATCCTCCATCCTCTTAAATGATTCTTTAAAAATTTGCATGCATAGGTTTACTGTTTGTGCGGTAAAGTTCTATGAGTTTTGACAAATGCATAGTGTCATGTATCAACCATAACAGTATTATACAGAATAATTTCACTGCCCTAGAAAACCCTTTGCTTCATCTATTCAACCCTCCACTCCCAACTCATAGAAAACATTGTTCTTTTTATCATAGCTATAGCTTTGCCTTTCAAGTTACATGTCTGGCCAGAAGTTACAACGCTTAATGTGGCCTCCAGATGCATAGAGAGAGACATAGTAAGTGCCACTGGAAGTTCAGGGATAGACGGAGCACTGCTGTAGTAATTGTGTTTGTGTGTAAAACCAGAGTTGAACCCACTTATTCTTGGGTAGTCATTTTATTCCACATTGATTAAAAAAAATAGTATTAAATACCTACTATGTGCTAGGTGCTAAGAAGACAAGGAAGAAAAAGCCAAGGTTCCTGTTCTTTTAGAATCAACACTTTAATTTGTAAGTGCTGAGAAGAAGGTCAAGAAAAAAATATTTTGTTTTTTCACCTAATTAAAAATATACCCAACATTTCCTAGAAGCTTTATGACTTATTTTATGCTTAGGACCATGAAAGAGGTTAAGAAATGTCTTCTAAAGATAATTATATGTGAACAAGAACTCAAGATTGGCTTCTGTATTTAAAAAGTACTGACCTAGTGCTCGCTTTGGCAGCAAATATACTAAAATTGGAACGATACAGAGAAGATTGGCACGGCCCCTGTGCAAGGATGACACGCAAATTCATGAAGCGTTCCATATTTAAAAAAAAAAAAAAGTGCTGACCTAGAGATATCGGTGACTGTAAGGCCCAGGCCTGCCTTTGAAGCCTCCTGACAGTGAGGTCTGGCCTGCCTCTCCTGCCGGGCTGTCCTGAATCCCTTCCCATCTCCTGCCCTCATGACAACTCATCTGCCCTGAAGTCAAGCCACCAATGGGGAGAGCACTTGTGCAGTTCCAGAACAATCCACGTCAGCTCTAGATCCCACACAGCAAGGGAAAAAAAACTCCCCTGAGATCAGCATCTCAACCTCAGAGCACTCCTTACATCTTATAGTCGCCCTTGTGCTGTTTTTCCAGTGCAGCTTGAAGCAATACCCGGGAAGAAGAACAGAAAGAAGCAGTTTACTTCAGGGGAAACAAAGGCTTTTGCCAGCGGTTAGCTGAGGGCCATGAACCCAAGCTGGCTTTCCAGTTCTTTATCTGCAAATTCCCATACCCAGGCCTGCCTCTTGACCTCCTGACAGCAAAGTGTAGGTTGTGGCTCTGGCTGGGTAGCTAGAGTTTCACCACAAAGAGAAACTGTTTCACATTTCTTCACTGTGAGCATTCCATTGCCTGGAGCAAGAGCGCTCTCTCTTCAGCATTGTTTGCTCATGGATAAAGACCTCAGTGTGCAGCCCTGTCCACAGGGTCCAGTTTTTGAAAACTCTGCAGTTGCCGGTCCTTGCAGAGATGTGGCTGAACTCCACAAAGGACAGCCCAGGTGGGACTCAAAAATGGGTACTTTGTTCAATCATTTGCTGAACATTGCCTTAGAGGAAGAGGTAAGGGGGATGTTACAATGAAGCAGACAGACACCTTCCCGGTCTCTACCCCTTCCCAACCTTCCCCAGCACAATCTCTCTTCAGGGCTCGTAAGAAATGCATCTGGGTCAGGCATGGTGAGTCATGCCTGTAATCCCAGCACTTTGGGAGGCCAAGGCAGGTGGATCACCGGAGGTCAGGAGTTCGAGGCCAACATGGTGAAACCCTGTCTCTACTAAAAATACTAAAATTAGCTGGTTGTGGTGGCGGGCGCCTGTAATACCAGATATTTGGGAGGCTGAGGCAGGAGAATCGCTTGAACCCAGGAGGCAGAGGTTGCGGTGAGCTGAGAGCGTGCAACTGTGCTCCAGCCTGGGCGACAAGACCAAAACTATGTCTCAAAAAAACAAAAAAGACATGCATCCGAGTGTTGTTTTTCAAGCTGTTCCTTTCACATTGTTCTTTCCAGGGGAGTGGCAGCATAGCCTAGAGGAGAAGAGCACGCGATTCTGAAGTTTGGCTCAGCCTTTTAACAGCAGTGTGACCTTGACAAATTACGTCAACCTTCTGTGTCTCAGTTTCCTCACCTGTAAAATACGGACAATTATAGCCTCCTGTTGTAAGATTTCAGGAAGTGTTAAATAAATTTAGTCGTGAAGTCTTTAGAACACAATTGCAACACAATTACTACATGTAGTTACTGGTACCTAGTAAGTGCTAAAAAATGTTTATGGTTATTATTATTTAGAATTTACTATGTAACGGGCTAAGTGTTTTCTGTTCATCATGTAATTCCATGATGACACGATTTTGTGAGGTTGAGACTATTATTACTGCAAATTTACGGATAGACAAAGAGAGACTGAGAGAGGTTAAGCAACTTGCCCGAGGGCACAGGAAGTGGCAGAGCCAAGCAGGTGATTTTAGAATCCTTGCCCTCAACTACATTACCCAAGTAGACATCATCCTTGTTTCATGGAAACTAAAACTCTTTGATGCGGGCATTTCTATCAGAAAGTATCATTGTGAGGCTTTCACACAACTCCAACACAACCATCATCTAAGTTTGGAACAATTTTAAGACACCACCGATGTTTTGAAGCATTCTGATCTCAGAAGGGTTCAAATGTGAAAAATAAATACGTATGCATAGTTGGTAAAATTGGTTAAACAGGATAGTGTTATGTAACTTTTCCAGAGTACACTGTGTGAGTCTGATGAGGAAGTTCTTTACACATTTTAATCTATATAATCGTCATAACACACTTAGAAGGGAGGAACTGTTATTAGCTTCATCTTCTCTATGAGGAAACAGAGGCGAAGGCTAAATGATGTGCTTAGGTCACAGAGCCAGCAGCAGGTTCAGAATGTGATCCTAACCCGTCTGGTTCCAAAGTCCATGCTCTTTGCCGCCACAACCTTACGGTTTGGCATCGTGGACTTCAAGCAGACAGAGATGCAGAGATCCCTGCAGGCGGAGAGAACAACATCAGCAAAGTACTAGAGGCCAGGAGAGGATTCATCCCAAAACAAGTGTTTCGGTTGACAAAGTGATAATAGGAGAAAAATGAAAGGAAGGTTGAGATCCAAATGTCAAGTCAAGGACTCTAGATGGATCTACGACTTGTAAAGCCTCTGGAATTCTGTTTACGTGTGTGTGCATGCGTGTATGACTGTGCAATCCATGTATACATAGCAACATCAGTAACAAAAGCAATATTCTCACAGGGGATGTGGTCCATTTCTTAGAGATACAGCTAAGGCAATACTATGAATATTTATATTGATACATTTAATTCAACAAAGATGCCTGTTTGACAGCCAGTGTATTATTTTGAGTATTATTCTTACAGGGAGAAAAGGGGCAAAACATCTTAAATGTTTATTACATTTTCAACTATCTTTGTGTGGAGATACTGTAGGCATGACTTTCTATTTAACTTTTTTGTCTTTCCCAAACCCAACATGTATTACTGTCACAATCATTAAAAGTAAGGCTTCCTGACCATTCAACCTTTATCTCGGCAATTACGTAGTCTATCTGGTTTGCAATATTTTATAGGGATCTTCAATTACATCATCGTAAGCGACTTACATCTATTGATACAGCATCTTTCTTATGAGAAGCTTAGACATCATCTATTTAAACCGCATAAGAATCCTTGGAGACAGTATTTTTACCTAGCACTAAGAGCTTCATAGAACAGAAGATGGAAAGGCTGGCGGATTTTCATTTTATCTGATAGATTGGAAAATGTGGCTCTGGGATCAGCAGTGAATCATCCAGGGCTAAGCAGAAAGTACAAAAACTGGGATGAGTCCCAAGAAGCGCCAACTTCTGGTTGAATAAGCAGATGTCTAGATATGGTGTGCAGAATGTCCACATCAGTGTAAAGTGATTACTCAGAGACAGCCAATCAACACATACTGACCCCATGTACAGTATAATGTGTGAACTTTCACAGGGAAATGGTTGAAACAAATGCAAACGGAAGGAGTCATTCAAAAATATTTTCCTGGCTTCTAGTACATGACTACATTTGTTTGTTGAAAAGTTTATCCATTTGGCTGGGCACAGTGGCTCACACCATAATCCCAGCACTTTGGGAGGCCGAGGCGGAAGGATCAGGAGGTCAGGAGTTCAAGACCATCCTGACCAACATGGTGAAACCCTGCCTGTACTAAAAATACAAAAATTAGCTGGGCGTGGTGGCACGTGCTTGTAATCCCAGTTACTCAGGAGGCCGAGGCAGGAGAA
This sequence comes from Alouatta palliata, assembly GCA_004027835.1. Lineage (NCBI taxonomy): Eukaryota > Metazoa > Chordata > Mammalia > Primates > Atelidae > Alouatta > Alouatta palliata. The sequence goes on from PVKV010002400.1 coordinate 18,519, forward strand.
TCGCTTAAACAAGGGAGGCAGAGGTTGCAATGAGCCAGATCATGCCACTGCACTCCAGCCTGAGCAACAGAGCGAGACTCTATCTCAAAAACAAACAAACAAATGAACAAAAAATATATCAATGTATTTGAGGTTAGGACAGTGTAATCAAAGATTCTCATTGTATCTGGGTTGAATTGTATTAATAAATAAGTATCTCCAACAAAGACATTTGTATTGGCATTTTAAAATGCCTTATAATCTTGTCATGTCAAAAGCAGATGAAACTAGATTTCTATTTATTATGTAGAAAGAAACTAAGAATTATTCATTGAATTCTTGACAATAATATTTTTTGCTTGATGATAATTATATTTGTTGTTACTCTCCAAATCCCTGGGAGACTTTTGTTTAAACCAAGTTAAATAATTTATATTAGAATTTACTATGGAAAACTAGAGTATAAATGGGTAAAAATAATTTCCACATATTGTTTAAGTTGAGATAATATTCAAACAGATTCATCTGGTTCTGAACAGGTCTGCAGTAAACATTCACATTGTTATTTTTCTTGTTTTGTAAAACTTGGAAGTGAGTCACTGCATTTCTACAGTATGAAATGTATAGTGTGAAGATAGTGTTTACAGATTTTTGTGGAAGCCTAGTTTTGTGCCTAACCTGAAATAATGCACATTTTAGAGCATACAGCATATTTTTATTAGTAACCCTGAAAAGTGCCCACAACCAGGCATTGTAGAGAATTGCCAAGTGCAAATTTGAATCGCATGTCCTTCTTTGACTCAAGTAGAGTACAAGCAGTAGGTCAGCGTTTCCCCTCAAAACTGACCATCAGAGTGACCTTGCTCCCAAGGGCCTTTCATATCAGATTCTATCAATTTTACGGTATAGTTGCAGACACTGGAACCCAGGAACTATGACACCACTAGAGGGACCAAAGGTCTTCTTGTCTTCTTGGTAATATTTGAATACTACATTTTTGAGGAGCATGCATTCTTTTTTTTTTTTTTTTTTTTTTGAGACAGAGTCTTCCCTGTCACTCAGGCTGGAGTGCAGTGGTAGGATCTTGGCTCACTGCAATCTCCGCCTCCTGGGTTCAAGTGATTCTCACTTACAATCAGTTGAATTATTAGACTCAGCCGCCTAAGTAGCTGGGATTACAGGTGCCCGACACCATACCTGGCTAATTTTTCTATTTTTAGTAGAGATGGGTTTCGCCATGTTGCCCAGGCTGGTCTTGAATTCCTGATCTTAGGTGATCTGTCTGCCTCGGCCTCCCAAAGTGCTGGGATTACAGGTGTGAGCCACCACTCCCCACCTAAGGAGCATGTATTCTAAGAATAGGGTACGAGTGAAACAAGCACCAGCACCTGGTGGGCATTGTGCCATACTTAGCCTACCTACCCTGTAATAACTTTCACGGATCCATAGGCAGAGTGACATCACTGCTAATCAGGCCTGATATAAGCATGGTTGCCATTGCACTCCAGCCTGGGCAACAAGAGTGAAACTCCGTCTCAAAAAAAAAAAAAAAAAAAAAAGTTTGAGTCTCGAGAATGGGTGTGACCTATACTAAAAATCTCTGACCTTTAATGTGAGCCTTTCTCTGAGACATAAAGCTTATTTCCCAGTGAAATTAAATGGCTTCTAACTTTTCAGAGTTGACAAGCGGAAATAACAAGAATAATTTGTTGTGGGAGCTACAGAGACCTTCACTCTAGAGGTCTTGCAAGTAATCCTATTACCAGTACATCACCACAATTTCAGATGCACTTCAAACGTAAGACGCCTGCCACCTCAGACACTGGCAGCAAAGGCTAATTTTTGATGGCAGAGTACCCAATATACTATAATCTTAATCTAGTCAAGTAATCTTTAAAAATTTTTTTAAAAATTTGTTGAGACGGAGTTTCAATCTTGTTGCCCGGGCTGGAGTGCGGTGGCACGATCTTAGCTCACTGCAACCTCTGCCTCCAGGGTTCAAGTGATTCTCCTGCCTCAGCCTCCCAAGTAGCTGGGACTACAGCCACCACCACCATATTCAAGTAATCTTAACCATTATAACCAACCCCTCCCTACTTCCCTTGAACTATGCTATGCCAGAGCTGTGGAAAAATAATCTTCCTTTATATAATTAGCTTAGTCTTCTCTGACTTTATATCAAGACCATTCCTTCTTCTATTCCCAGATATCACCTCTGAAATAGATTTTTGGCTTTTATTTTCCCGTAGACCACTCTCCTATTTTAGACATTAAAGGCTGCTTACTGGGTATATTCATTGAGCATCCTGATTCTGTGACCATTACAGCAAATAAAATCAACTGCCAGATTAGGAAGATGGCAGCCGGTCCTAAGTCCATCCAGGAGAAGCCATGCTTGCCCAGATAAAGAACAGCACAGGGTGTCATCAGCGGATATTTTAACTGCCTGGCACTGTTTGCATTCTAGCAGAGTCTTGTTTCTCATGGGACACTGCTTTGCTGGATGAACTGCTCAAATGTGAGTTTCAGTGAGGGCTTTTCAGAATACTAACATGGTCATTGCACTGTGGGTCATGAGTCATAAGGTGTGTATCTTCCTTAATTCACCCTCATCTTCAACACAGCATTGGAGAAGGCTAAAATCTGGCTCACAGTGTGATAAAAGGAAAATCATGATTGACTGTGTGACCTTGAAATGTCATTCAGTAATTAATGCATTTATTAATTCAACAAGTATTTATTGAGCACCTTCCTGTGCCAGTCACTAAGTCAGGCAGCAGTGATACAGTGGTGAGCAAAAACCTGCAACATCTCTGTCTTCAAAGAGCTTGCTGGCTGTGAGGTTGGTCATTAATCAAATAACTATACAAATAAGTGTAAACATTTACCTGCGGTAAGTACTAAGAGCCTTCTCTAGTAAGTGATGATTAAGATGAATCCTGAAGAGAGAATGGAATTTGGCCAGGTGAAGAGAAGGGTAACAGACAATGGCAACTGCATGTTCAAAGACCCTGTGGTAGGAGAAGGCCAGGTATGACCTGCGTGTGTTTGGTGGGGACCATGGTTCAAAATGACACTGGAGAGGCGGGTAGGGGCCAAGTCATGCAGGGCCTCATAGCCAAGCTAAGAATTTGTGTTTCTCCGCAGAGCAATGGGAAATCATCAAAGTGTACTGGGGAATGGGGAGGGTGGTTAAGTGATCAGATTTGTGTTTTTAATCAGATCACGCTGGTGGTAGTGTACAGTAGAGGTAGGTGAGGGGTAAGATGTAAGTATCAGACCAGTCAGACCAGATCATTGCAGTGAGACAGTGAGAAATGAAGGTAGCTTGGACTATGGGGAGGGGTTCAGAGAGGAGAGGGTGGATGCCAGGCATATTTAGGACTCAGGGATGGTATGAATGCAGGAAATGAGCAAACAGAGTTTTCGAGGATGAATGAAGAAAGACTCTTTGGAGAGATCAAACTTATCTCCATGAATATTTTGTGTTCATCTTTTCTGGTCTCTTTGACATTAGAATTTTTGATACACTGTTTTTGTCTTGAAAACGTACAGGATGAATTTCCTAGGGAGAATTTGACTAGAGTCAGGGGCAGTTGCTGATCATGGTGTTGAGGACACCAGAGCTTTCGTGAGAGTGGTTGACAGGGAAGGATAAATATATAGATTAAATGTGAACATTCTCTACAGAAATTGGTGGTTGGCAATCTGTCAATGACCCTCACCCAGTTCTCACTCTAGGAACTGGTAAGCTTTCTCTGGTCCATGTGGCTGTGAGTTTCTTTTTGTTGTGAATGGGTGCTTTGCTACTGAGCTGTGATCAAGAAACTCTTTATCAAACCCAATCCATCTGTGTTTGTGGTCTTCTCTAGTCAATTCTGTTTGGAGATTTTCTGTCTAGGCATTCCCTATAAAATGCACCATCTCAGGTAATTTGGTTTATTTTCTGAGGAAGGGTAACCCTACAGAAGCCACCAGATTAACAGATACCACATTTACTGTGATCTGTTATTTTTTTAAGACCTCAGTCCCAGCCCTGGGGCGGTTAAAACAGAACTCTCCATGTTTACTCTTCCTGGGGCCTCTACAGCTAATAGTTCACTTGGGAATAAGCCAGACTTGCTTGAGAGCCTTATCAAACCTGGACCTGAGAAGACAAAGTAAACAGGTTGCTTTCTCCACGTTTCTCCTCCTCCAGTCCTGTGTAACAGCTCATAGAGGTTTTCACTCTCAAAGAATGCAATGGGCCCCACTGAGAAGTGCGAGGGCGACGGGCCCTTTGCTGCACTTTCACACTATTTGACTCTTTTTAGCTGTAATGAACAGATGAGTTCATGACAGCAAACATTTACTGCACATTTACTATATGCCAGGCACTGTGCTAAGTGATATACATGCCTGGAAACATTTTATTGAGGTATAACATGCGGTAACGTATACAAATCTTTATAGTCCATTGTAAATCTCAGTGAAGTTTTATATATGTATGTCCTTGGTAAACCCCACCCAGATCGAGACATAGCACATCTCCAACACTCAATAAGCCTCCCTTATTCCCATTTCCCAGACGATACCCTTACCTTTCCTCAGGAAAACTTTTTTTTTCCTCTTTTTTGAGACAGGGTCTCGATCTCTCACCTAGGCTGGAGTGCAGTGGTGCAATCATGGCTCACTGCAATCTCGACCTCCTGTGCTCAAGCGGTCCCCTGGCCTCAGCCTCCTGAATTGCTGAGACTACAGGCATATGCCACCATGCCTGTCTAATTTTTGCAAAAACCACAATTACTTTTGTACCAATCTAATACCTAGGAATGGAATTATTATATCACGGGATAGGTGTGGGTTTCCTGTATATTAGTAGACACTTCCAAGCAGTTCTCCAAAGTGGTTTTACCAGTTTGCATGTTTACGAGCAGCTTCCAAGATAACTCCAGTTGTTCCACATTATTACCAATGCTTGATATTATCAACGTTTAATTCCAGTCATTCTGGGGTATGTGTGGTTGTGTCTTGTAGTTTCAATTTTCATTTCCACAATGACTAATAATGTTAAGCACTTTTTTATATACTTATTGGCCATTTGGAAATTCTTTTTGTAGAGAGTCTTTTTCTCATTTTTTTTTCTTTTTTAAACTTTGATTTTAGGCTCAGAAGTACACGTGCAAGTTTCTTATATAGGTAAACTGCATCTCACAGGGATTTAGTGTACAGATGATTTCATCCTCCAGGTAATAAGCATAGTACCTGTTACATAGTTTCTTGATCCTCACCCTCCTGTTCTCCACCCTCAGGTAGGCCCTGATCTCTGCTGTTCCCTTCTTTGTGTCCATGTGCACTTAATGTTTAACTCCCACTTTTAAATAAGAACATGCCATATTTGTTTCTTTGTTCCTGTGTGAGTTTGCTCAGGATAATGGCCTCTAGTTCCATTCGTGTTGCCGCAAAGGACATGATCTCATTATCTCATTTTTTTAAATGGTTGCATAGCATTCTATGGTGTAATGTATCACATTTTCTTTAGCCTACCATTGACAAGCATTTACATTGATTCTATGTATTTGCTACTATGAATAGTGCTGCAATGAACATACTCACGCATGTGTCTTTAAGGTAGAATGATTTATATTCTTTTGGGCATATACCCAGTAATGGGATTGCTGGGTAATATGGTAATTCTGTGTAAGTACTCTGTTTTAAGTTTTTAAAAATGTTGTCTTTTTCTTACTTGTAGGAATGATAGCTTGCAATGTCAATAATTTATTGATGTATGATGAATTATCCCAAGATTTAGTGGCTGAAAACAACTACAATCACATTTTATTGTCTCTCATGATTCTGAGGGTTTATTGGGCTCAGCTGGGCAGTTCTCACTTTGGGTCTCTTATTAGATTGCAGTCAGATGGTGACTGGGATTTACATTTTTTGAAATCTCAGTTATTCCCATATCTGATACTTGGGATCAAAGACCTGGAGAGTAAAGAGCTGGTGTTCCTAAGGAGTCTCTCTGTAAGTCAATGCAGGCTTGCCCTTGTGGTCTCTCTAGCATTGGGCATCAGGGAAGCTGGGCTTCTTTCATGGTGACTTAGAGTTCCAAAAGGCACGTATCCGAAGACACTGATCCAGGTTGAATAAAGTTTTTTTTTTTACTTAGTTACTGAGTTTTCTTTATTTGCTGTACTAAAGTAAGTACATATGCGTTTCAAACATGTAATTTTGTACCTTGCTATACACTATTTCTTTTTTTTTAATATATATACTTTTTATTGCATTTTAGGTTTGAGGGTACATGTGAAGAACATGCAAGATTGTTACATAGGTACACACATTTTTGTAGGGACATGGATGAACCTGGAAACCATCATTCTCAGCAAACTGACACAGGAACAGAAAACCAAACACAGCATATTCTCACTCATAGGCGGGTGTTGAATAAACTTTTATAGTTTAGCCTCGGAAGTCACATAGCATCACTTACACCATTCAATATTAGTCAAGGCAGTCACAAAGAACCTCTGAGTTTTAAGAGAGAAAATATAGAATTTACCTCTTTATGTAGGAGTGGAAACTATCTGGAAGACCACATGGGACTAGATATATTGTTGCGGCTGTTTTTCAAAAATATGATATACTACAGTATGCCCTCTGGCCACAACCATTCACATTCCTCTCATATGCAAAATATGCTTACCTCCTTCTCAAAGACCCCCCTCAATGTCTCATCTTGTTGTGACAGTATCTCAAGAGCTCATTATCTAAATCTGGTCCAGATGTGGATAAGTCTCCTCAGTACCTCTCCTTAAATACCACTCTCCTCCATCTGAGAACCTGTGAACTAAAGTTGTCTGCCCCACATATGTACAATGAAGTAACAGTCATAGACTGGATGCAATAAGAACTCTCGTTTAAAATGGGGGGAAGTTGGAGATCCACGGTAGTCGCTCATCTGAAATCTAGCTGGGCACATGTAGGGCTCAGTTCTAATTCCCAGAAATGATTTTCTGTGGCTTTGGGTTCTGTCCTCTGGGCTCTTTTTCCCTTCTTCTGGGTTATCCTTCTAATTAATGCAGCAAGTGTTTATGGCTGAGTAGTTTTCTCAACCTTCTTTCTGTCCATAAATGTTTGAAAATCCTCAAACTTCTTTTCACTGTGTATTGGTCCATTTTGGTCCAAGCTGTTACAATTCCTTTTAAAAACTATGAATTTCTTACAGGTTAATTTAGAATCCACTATATTATGCAAAAACAAAACAAAACCAAACCTCAAAATCTCCAAATTATTTTGAGACAAGCTCTTCTCTATTGTGGGCTTCCTGTAAGTTTGATATAATGCCTAGGTTCCCCATAAAACTGAACTCTTTATAGGCAAACTAAGATTTGAGAATCCTTATTTCTTAATAGAGAGAATCTAAGCGACGTGGTCTTAAGATCTTTGGAGGGCTGTTTCTTAGTTTGAAAGGCAAACACTAGTACGAAAAACTAGTATGAGGTCTTAACAAAAGATTTTACTGGGCATCCTCAGTTTCATCTTAGGACTGTTTCATGATCATGCCCTGGATTTGATCTCTGCCTGAAGCTATTTCTTAATTTTAGCACTGTTTGCCATCTGGGTGGAAATGAGGAGCGATTTTATTTTTGAACCCAACAAGTCCCAGATCCTTTATACTTAAGAGTTTATCTTTTTTCTTATTTACTTTCTCCTGTCCTCACCCATTTTACTATATACAGTGAGAAGAAGCCAAGTAGTACCTACAACACTCGCCTGGAAATGTTCTCAGCTATATTACCTAGTTCATTATTTTCTATTTTCAATGGAACCACAGGTGACAGTGTTACTAAACTTTCCATCACTCCATAATAGCAGACGCCTTTCCTCCAGCTTTCCAAAACATTTTCCTTGCTTCTTACAAGCTTTTGCCAACAGCATACTCAAGACCCTTTAGATTTCTACAACAGTTTCTAGGCCCATTCAGCTTCTACCCAACTCTACATCCCTAAGCCACTGTCACATATTTTAGGTTTTGTTATGGCACACCCCACTTCTATGTGCCAGACTTCCTGGTTCTTTTTTTTTTTTTTTTTGAGACAGAGTCTCGCTCTGTTGCCAGGCTGGTTCAGGCTATTCTCCTTCCTCAACCTCCCAAGTAGCTGGGATTACAGGTAAATGACACCATGCCCAGCTAATTTTTGTATTTTTAGTAGAGATGGGGTTTCACCGTGTTAGCCAGGATGGTCTTGATTTCCCGACCTTCTGATCTGCCCACCTCAGCCTCCTGAAGTGCTGGGATTACAGGTGTGAGCAACCGCACCCAGCCCTTCCTGGTTCTTTATCGCGGAATAACACACTATTCCCCTCCCCATGTTGTAGTTTAAAATAATATTTATTTTGCTTATATGTCTGCATTTTGAGTAAGGCTTAATAGAGAAGGCTTTTTTTCTCTCCCATATGGCATCAGCAGGGTGACTCAACTATGAGCAGAAACAGTTGCTTGCAAGATGACTCACTCACATGGCTGGAAAGTTGGAGCTCACTGTCAGCTGGATAGAGCAAAGGAGGCTGCCATTCCTATACACATGGACTTCTCCCTGTGACTTATATTTCCTCATAGTATTGTGTTTGGGTTCCAGGGTAAATGTCCCAAGAGAGGTAAAACTGTAAGTCATCTAGCCCAAAACGTCACACAGAATCATATCTGCCACACTTTATTAGTCAAAATAGTCACAGAGATCCATCTAGGTTCAAGGGAGGGACATAGACTGTACCTTTTTCAAATGAGGCAGTGGCAAGGTTTGAAATGAGTATATGGGAGAGGAAGTACTGTCACAACCATCTTTGGAAAATATGATATGTCAGGCCTTCTTTTCACACAGCTAATTATATTTTATAGTTAATACAAGTTCTTAATTTTAATGAAGTTCAAATTATTAATCTTTTCTTTTGCAGTTAGTTCTTTGTGTATGCTGTTTAAGAAAGCTCTGCTGGCTGAGAGCGGTGGCTCATGCCTGTAATCCCAGCACTTTGGGAGGCCGAGGTGGGTGGATCACCTGAGGTCAGGAGTTTGAGACCAGCCTGACCAACATGGTGAAACCCCATCTCTACTAAAAATAAAAAAATAAAAAATTAGCCTGTGTGGTGGCATGCGCCTATAGTCCCAGCTACTCGGGAGGCTGAAGTAGGAGAATCACTTGAACACAGGAGGTGGAGGTTGCAGTGAGCCAAGATCACACCACTGCACTCCAGCCTGGGCAACAGAGTGAGACTGCGTCTCAAAAAAAAAAAAAAAAATGTGTGTACCTATGTAACAATCTTGCATGTTCTTCACATGTACCCCCAAACCTAAAATGCAATAAAAAGTGTATATATTTAAAAAAAAAAGAAAGAAAGCTCTGCCTGTCTTAAAGTAACATTGTCATACCTAGTTCTCATCATCCTATAAGGTAGGTACTTTTGGTATTATAGGTCATAGTTTTTCTAGAAGAGGAATTTCAAGCACAGAGAAATTAAACACTTGATTAAAGCCTGACTCCAAAGTCTGTGTTTTTGTGTCTCACTGCACCCTGACTCTCTTGGCTTCTCAATACTTAGAGTGAACCCCAATTCCTATTGGACCTATTCCTAAGAGGTCTGGCATCCCTGGGACCACCTCAGAGCTGATTTTCCCCCTAGAAGCCTGGTTGTCCATCTGTATTTTCCTTCTACTCCTCTGGAACAAATACCTGAAGAAAAACAAACTCTTTCAAGTTCCTGGATGATATTGTAAGAAGCCATAAAAGAGAAGTCAGCTTCTTAGATGCAGATGACTTAAATTAGGCACAAACTCAAAGGGATTTTGTTTTGTGATTTTGCTATTGTTGTTACTGATTTTTGGTCTCCACAGAGAAACATAGGGTAAGAAAAAGGGAATGCATGGTTATAGTCTAAATGGCCCTAAAAGCGGGTTCTATTTTTAGTGTGGAGTATAAGTAGCTACACATTTTAAACATAACAATTAGTGGGACTGTAAGAGTTTAAAACTACCTGTTCCAGTACTTCACCAGGTTGTTGTGAGGCTAAAATGAGCCAATGGGCAGAAGTCAACTCCAAGGACGAAACTGTAATAATGCTTTTTTCACCTTGCCAGAAGGCAGGTCAGCAGACAGCACGGAGAACAGAGCCATTCGCTAGCCAGAGCATAGATTAGGAAAACTTTGTGGTCCAAGCAATGTCATCATCCATAAACACCTATATTTTTATCTAAATTGCATTACCAGGGATTTGGAAGTCTGCCAACTTTTTGCAGTTGTTTCCTTCCTCACATGAACTACTAGGCAATTTAAGTTAAATGACTCATTAGAAAAGGGAAGAGGCAACTCAGGACTGTGCTAGTTCATTTTACAGGTTTTTTTTTTCCTGTTAATATAGGTAAGAAGTGAGAAGTAGAATGGGGTTTTGCAATTCGATTGCCTTATGCCAGTTCAGAAAAATGTCAGTCCTGAATTCATTATGACATGAGACAAGGCAAATAAGTTATTTTGGCTTCTTGATTAATGAAAAGTGATAACATAATACAATTATCGTATTTACTCTCTAGTTGCTAAACGGCAAACTTGAAAAGTTCCTGACATCAAAAGAAAGTGTCAGCTCTAATTAAGTCCAAATTGAAAAATGGCTTATATTTATTGAGTGCTAACTATGTGCCAGGCACTTTTCTAAATGCTGTACAGTATTAGCCCATTTAATTCCCATGACAGTTCTATGTGCTACATATGATCGTTTTCCATATTCTATGAATGTGCTAGATATGATCATTTTCCATATTCTACGAATATGGAAAATGAAGGCCAGAGAGATGTGAGGATCCAGAATTTCAACCAGTGGAGTTGGATGACAGAGCCTGCCCTTGGAATATTATGTTATACCATCTCTCCATAAAAGATAGGCCCAGATGAGCAGAACCATCCATCACACTCCAGGCCAGCGAGAAATAATAAATGGTTGTTTAAGCCACTACGTTGTGGGGTAGTATGCAACAGCGACTAACTAATACAGATACTATTTTACACCCACTAGATTGGCAAAATTAAGAAGTCTGACAATGCCAAGAGTCAGTGAAGATATAAAACAACAGAAACTCCTAATGTGCCAGTAGTGCAAACTGACGCAACCACTTAGGAAAATAATTTACCTTTCATTACCTTATGAGATCAAAATGGCTCATGGCCTAGCAGTTTTATTCCTCTGTGTGTGTGTGTGTGTGTGTGTGTGTGTGTGTGTGTGTGTCTGTGTGTGTGCGCACGCGTGGGCACATGTGTATCTTTAAAAATGCATATTCTAGATATATATAGATACATATATATGAATGCAGTTCTGCTGGACTCCTATTGACTTCAATAGGGATGGCACCAGTGTTAAGAGGCTGAAGAAGAGACACAGAGCCAGTGAACAAGACATAGAGTTTTATGAAACGGACACACTGCCTACTGTGCTAATGAAGCACCTAGACATAGGGTTTTATTAGGGGGAACTTACATATAGGGATGGTCCGGTGGCATTGTGCTAGACAGAACTGCAACCACTTATAAAAATCATGCAGTTTATGGCTGGGCACAATGGCTCACTCCTGTAATCACAGCACCTTGGGAGGCTGAGGTGTGTGGATCACGAGATCAAGAGTTCGAGACCATCCTGGCCAACATGGTGAAACCCGGTCTCTGCTAAAAATACAAAAATTAGCTGGACGTGGTGGCATGCACCTGTAGTCCCTGCTACTCGGGAGGCTGAGGCAGGAGATTGCATGAACCTGGGAGGTGGAGGTTGCAGTGAGCCGAGATCATGCCACTGCACTCCAGCCTGGTGACAAAGTGAGACTCCGTATCAAAAAACAGAGAAAGCATTCAGTTCTTATAGCACCTTTACATCCTCCCCCGCTCAGCAACCTCCATGTGGCAACCCCCACTTCTTCAGCTAAATTATCACTGTCGGATGCATCTGCCACACAGACTATGCTTAAGTTATTGCTGTCAGGGGGACCTACCATACAACTCTTCATAACAACATTGTTTATAAAAGCAAAAAATGCACACAATGCATGTGTATAATATCATGAAGGACAAAGAATTTATAGTATTTATATAAAATGGAATCGTGAAGGTAAATAAACAAAAGAAAAATGTATCGACGTGGATTCATCTTACAAACATAATGTTGGGTGGAAAAGCAAGTGGCGGAAGAATACAAGCAGTAGGATGCTATCTTCATAGAGTTCAAAAGGTACAAAACTAGATATATCATTTAGAAAGATATGCAATGTAGTAAAACTGTAACAAAAATATTATCACAAAATTCAGTGTGATGGATACACTGGGAGAAAATGGAGAGACTTCAACATTTTTGGTAGGCTGGATGCAGTGGCTCATGCCTGTAATCCCAGCCCTTTGAGATGCTCAGGCAGGAGGAGTGCTTTTGAGGAGGAGTGAGTTTGAGACCAGCAAAATGAGTTTGAGACCAGTGCAGGAGGAGTGAGTTTGAGACCAGCCTGGCCAACATAGACCCTGTCTGTTTTCTTTTTTTAAAGTTTGGAAATATTCTGCTTCTTCGGCTGGGTTAGTAGGTACATGTATATTAATTTTGTTATTCTTTATCTTTTATATGCTACATATCCATTCCAAAGAATCTGTTTATCTGTCTGAAGATCTACTCTTTTGAAATATTTGTAAAAAGTAAAAAGAGAGAGAGAGAATTGGAAGCAGGGTTCTATTACTATGTCCTCATCATTGCTGTCAAGTATATAGGGCAGACTCCTGCGGATCTTGCGAACTCTCTATTTCTTTGATGTTCTCACCAGAGAAAGATCATTCATAGGCACGTGCTTTGTGTCCTGTTGTGGTTCTTATTCCCCTCAAAATCAAGTTTCCAAAATCATTTTAAAGCACGTGACCTTTTATTGTGACTCTGTATGATGCTTTCTGAGTACATGAGTAGTGTGCTGCATCCTGTACTGACATTGATGTGGAAAAATGGATAATCATTTACTAGCTGAGAGGATGAATGTAAGGAAACAATTGTTATCAAACACAGAGAGCTACAACTCTCCCAAGTCTCCAGGTTACTTCCTGAGATAGGAGAGTCCAACTTTTTTTTTTTTTTTTTTTTTTAATATATATACTTTTTATTGCATTTTAGGTTTGGGGGTACATGTGAAGAACATGTAAGATTGTTACATAGGTACACACATGGCAGTGTGATTTGCTGCCTTCCTCCCTATCACCTGTATCTGTTATTTCTCCCCATGCTATCCCTCCCCAACTCCCCACTCCCTGCTGTCCCTCCCCTTTTTCCCCCCGACAGACCCCAGTGTGAGATGCTCTGCTCCCTGTGTCCATGTGTTCT
>PVKV010002400.1:31962-76408 GCA_004027835.1 Alouatta palliata
CCTGGAACCAACCCAAATGCCCATCGATGATAGACTGGACAGCGAAAATGTGGCACATATACACCATGGAATATTATGCAGCCATCAAAAACGATGAGTTTGCATCCTTTGTAGGGACATGGATGAACCTGGAAGCCATCATTCTCAGCAAACTGACACAGGAACAGAAAACCAAACACCGCATATTCTCACTCATAGGAGAGTCCAACTTTTTCAGAGGTTAGGGTTGCTTTTAACTGTCAATCTATCGATTGGTATCTATCTTAAGCCTTGGACTCTACTGGATGATTAGGGTACAAGAGCATATAAATACATACTCAAGATAATTGAAAACATATGTCCACAGAGAAACTTATACACAAATGTTATTTTGTAACATTGTATAACATTTATAGCAACATTATTCATAAGAGCTAAAATATGGGAACAACATAAATGCACATCAGCTGATGAGCAGACACACAAAATGTGGTATGTCCATTCAGTCATAAAAATAAATGAAGTACTGATACATGCTACAGCATGGAAGAACCTTGAAAACATTGTGCATAGTGAAAGAAGTTAGACACAAAAGGCTACATATTGTTTGATTCCATGTATATGAAGTGAATGTCCAGAATAGGCAAACTGGTAGCAACAGAAAGTTGATTAGAGATTTCCAGGTGCTGAAGGGGGAGGGAAAATGGGAATAAATGCTAATGAATGCAGACTTTCTTTTTGGGGTGATGAAAATATTCTGGAATCAGATATTAGTGATGGTTGCACAGTTTTGTGAATATACTAAAAACCACTGAACTGTATACGTTAAGGATTTATGGTTTGTAAATTATACTTAAAAGAAAAAGTGAATCTACTCAGTTAAAAGATAAAATAGTGGTTATGGATGATGGTGGGGCTGAGTGACTGAAAAGAGCAGGAGAGGATTTTGGGGTGTAAAGACATGTTCTATTTCTTGATCCCAGGTGCTGGTTACATGGCTGTGTTCATTTTGAGTTCAAGCTGTGTATGTAAGCATGCATATTTGGATACACATATTGTCATGGGTTCAACTGTGCTGCTCAAAAAGATGGGCTCAAGTCCTACTCCCTAGTGTCTTAGAATGTGACCTTCTTTAGAAACTGGATTATTACAGATATAATTAATCAAGATTAGATCACACTGGAGTAGGGTGTACCCTTAATTCAATTTGATCTGTTATCTTTGTAAAAAGAGAAGAAGAGACACTGACACACAAGGAATACAGTCAAGTGAAGATAGAGGCAGAGAGGAGTTACGCCACTCAAGCCAAGGAACACCTGGGGCTGCTGGAACCTGGAAGAGGCAAGGAAGATTCTCCTAGCGGATTCAGAGGGAGCATGACCCTGCCAAGACCACGACTTTAGACTTCGGTCCTCCAGAAGGGTGATATAATACATTTCTTTTGTTTTAAGCTACCCAGTTTGTTTCTTTTGTTTTAAGCTACCCAGTTTTGTTATGGCAACTATAAGAAACTAAAACCAATTTTGGGCTGGGCATGGTGCCTCACACCTGTAATCTCAGCACTTTGGGAGGCCGAGGCAGACAAATCACCTGAGGTCGGGAGTTTGAGACCAGCCTGGCCACCAAGACAAAACCTGATCTCTACTAAAAAGTACAAAAATTAGCCGGGCGTGGTGGTGGAGTGCCTGTAATCCCAGCTACTCAGGAGGCTGAGACATGAGAATCACTGGAACCTGGTAGGCAGTGGTTGCAGTGATCCCTGATTGTGCCATTGCACTCCAGCCTGGGCAACAAGAGCAAAACTCTGTCTCAAAGAATAAAATAAAATAATAAAATAAAACAAAACAAAACAGATTTTGGTACCGGGAAGTGGAATGCTTCCATAACAAATACATAAAAATGTGGAAATGGCTTTAGAATTGGGTAATTGGCAGAGGTCTCAAGAATTTTGAATCCTTGATATAAAGGAAACCTAGATCCCCTTAAAGAAATGGTGGGTGGAAATATGAACGTTAAATATGCTTCTGGTAAGAACTTAGAAGGAAGTGAACATGTTATTAGATACTGGAGGAAAGGTGATCCTTCTTATAAAGTAGCAGAAAATGCATCTGAATGGGGTCTGGAAAGCAGATTTTGTAGGGATGAATTTAGCTGAGGAGAGCTTAGGCTAAGGATATAGAGATGGATGTTCAATGCCTGCCTAGAGAAGAAAAATAAGAGGGCAACTCTCATGTAATGGAAAGAGTACCAGACTTGCAGTCAAAAGCCAGGTGCAGAGCTCAGGGCTGCAATCCCAGCACTTTGAGAAGCCGAGGTGGGTGGATCACTTGAGATCAGGAGTTTGAGACCAGCCTGGCCAATATGGTGAAACCGTGTCTCTACTAAAAATGCAAAAATCAGCTGGGCGTGGTGGTGGGGTGCCTGTAATCCCAGCTACTCAGGAGGCTGAGGAACGAGAATCACTTGAACCTGGGAGGTGGAGGTTGCAGTGAGCCAAGATTGTGCCACTGCACGCCAGCCTGGGTGACAGAGCAAGACTCCATCTTAAGAAAAAAAAAAAAACTGGGTTCCTATCCCACACCCAACTTCTCAGCTGTGAGACCCTGAACAAATGTACTGTTTCTGATCCTTACTTTCCTCTCCCACAATGAGAATGAAAACTCCTCGCTCCTATGGTTGTTGTGAAGATTAAATTCATTTACGCATCTATTAAATATTCATAGAACACCTGCTATCTATAGACCAGGTACTGCAGGTGTAGCAAAGAAGACAACACATCCCATGGACCTCAACCTCAAGGGATTTCTGGAAGACAGATATTGAATAACAGGTGACGAGTGTGATGAATGTTATTAAATGGGACGTATGGAATGCTGCAGGTCTGTGTGACAGAGGAGAGTATTAGTGAGGGGAAGTGACCTTTCTTCAGGGAGTTGGAAGATGGGTAAGTGTCATCCTGTTGAAGACAGGGAGGCAGGAGGCAGGAAGAGAATGTAAGATGCTTCTGCGGCCTTGGCTGATGTTGGCTGACTCAGCAGTGAAGGAGTTTATGATGGGATCTGAACTAAATGTGAGTTAGGTGGGATCACAGCTCAGAGTTTTTTCCTGAAAATGCTCAACTTGTGAGTTTCTTCCCAAACATGAACCAAAATCCCATTGAACTTTATAGCTGTGAACTAAGAACCACAAAGTAGGCTGCTTTTGTATTTTTTTTGCCCCCAGAATGTGGAACACTTAGGAGTACTCAGGGATAATGTGTCTTTCAAATCTCTCTGGTGTTCGGAATGTCATATTTTCATTATGTCTGAAACTACTTCACAAAATTTGAATAACATAATTAGTCTTTGTCAAACATAATTTCTTAAGAGTCTTTAGATCCTTTGTGGTAATTAAAATCACTGCAACTTCTATAAAGGCACAAGATGTCTAGGTTGTTGGATATCGTTTGTATACTGCCATTCATCAAAACCTATCGTTAAGCTAAACAATGAGTGGGGAAAAGTGCTATAGCTAAAATATAAAGTTGCAATTGCCATTATTAGAGAGAGTGTAGATTTTGCACTTAAAGCAAAAATGCTTTTAGCCTGTAATTCCAGCACTTTGGGAGGTTGGGGCAAGTGGATCACCTGAGGTCAGGAGTTTGAGACCATCCTGACCAACATGGAGAAACCCTGTCTCTACTAAAAATAAAAAATTAGCTGTGCATGATGGCGCGTGCCTGTAATCCCAGCTACTTGGGAGGCTGAGGCAGGAGAATCACTTGAACCCAGGAAGCAGAGGTTGTGGTGAGTCGAGATTGCACCATTGCACTTCAGCCTGGTCAACAAGTGTGAAACTCCTTCTTAAAAAAAAAAATATATATGTATATTACTTGGTAAACCCCAGGTACAACCAAATATATTCTTTTTTCTTTTTTTTTTTTGGAAGCAGAGTCTCACTCCATCACCCAGGCTGGAGTACAGAGGTGCAATCTCAGCTTACTGCAGCATCAATTTACCAGGCTTAAGCGATCCTCCCCCCCTCAGCTTCCTGAGTAGCTGGGACTACGGGTGCTCAACACCACATGTGGCCAGCGTTTTGTATTTTTAATAGAAACAGTGTTTCACCATGCTGGTCTTGAACTCCTGCGCTCAACTGATCTGCCTGCCTCGGCCTCCTAGAGTGCAGGGATTACAGGCGTGAGCCACTGCGCCCAGCCTCAGTTATATTCTGCTATTTCCCCTTGTGCTGTCCCATATAGTAGTCACTAGCCACATGTAGTTATTTACATTTAGATTTAAATTAATTAAAACTAAATAAAATTTAGCGTTCAATTCCTCATTCTCACGAGTCACATTTTAGATGTTCAATAGCTGGTGGCTGGTGGCTACATATTAGTGCAGATAAGGAACATTTTGTCATCACCAAAAGTTCTTTGACACAGAACTGCTTTAAAGGTCCAGCTAGTAGAAAGAGCTGGATGCACCCTTGCTTAAGTTTGGATTGAAATGGGTTTTCCTTTATTCCCATTTCTGTCTAGGTGAGCACTAAGGATATTTAAAATTGCTTCTAGAAATACGTCTTTGAAAATGTAGGTATGCAGTTAATGAAAAAGGCTATTTCTCTTGGCATTAGTATAAGAATTAATATTGATATCTGCTTTAAGAGAATGGTTCATGTTTCACAGACATTAAAATCATGATTTTGGAAACCATTTAATGACATCAGAAAGTGCTAATGCTGTAATATTAATTCAAAAAAACCCCACAGACACAATATGATACCAAAATATACTCAAGATGGTAATTGTTTAGCAATTAATTTGTGATTTTTCTATTTTTCCATAATTCTCAAAAGAGTTTGTATTATTTTGTTAACAGAGGAAAAATTTTTTTTTAATGTAGATATTTGAGGGTTGGAGTAGATAGATAAGTAAAATCCAAAGCACAAAACAGATAAATGAGTGCGAGGGCTCCTTTTCTGTTTTAACGGATAACTGAAAGGTCGGTGGTATTAAAAGCACTTGGGGCCAGGCGTGGTGGCTCACGCCTGTAATCCCAGAACTTTAGAGGCCAAGGTGGATGGATCATCTGAGGTCAGGAGTTCCAGACCAGCCTGACCAACATGGTAAAACCCCATCTCTACTAAATACAAAAAATTAGCCAGGCGTGGTGGTACATGCCTATAATCCCAGCTACTTGGGAAGCTGAGGCAGAAGAATCCCTTGAACTCGGGAGGTGGATGTTGCAGTGTGCCGAGATCATGCCATTGCACTCCAGTCTGGGCAACAAGAGTGAAACTCTGTCTCAAAAATTTAAAAAAAAAATTTTTTTTTAAAGCGCTTGGCTAGCAGTTTCCGTGAAGGACCCAGCTAATAAGTGTGATTCAGAAAATCAGTCTGTGGACTGGAGCAGTTGAAGAAGGTAATACTAAAGCCAATATCAACATACCAGGCCACCTGCAGACTGTAGTAAGGAACTAGGTTCGAACACAGAGAAATCAAAACATCAGGGCATAAAAAACAAGCTACTTCACAACCTCACAGCTTTATTGAATAAAAAATCATCAAGTTATTTGAAAAATCATTTTCTGTACTTGATTTTGATTATTTTAAAATTACTATCTTAACTTTTTACAGGTGATTTTGAACAATCTGCTTTTTCACTTTTTCAAGCCTTTTCTTAACATTCAGGCAGTACTTACCTATCATTGTGCCAATGAATTAGCCGAATTGAAATTACAGCAACTTTATAAATGAACTGTAATCTCACACACTTTGCATTTTAGATATATTTTAATGTACATACACATATACAACTGGATTTATATAAAGACAAATGAAACATGTTCATATATAAGTACTTAAATGTTAGCTACTGTAATACATCAAACTATATAATTTTGCTTAATTCTTTTCCTTGACTATATCACATACATGGATGCTTTGTAGATATCTACTGGGTCTGATAGTCAGTTGAGAATGCTTTTAATTAAAGATGGATTTAAAGGTTAAATTCCTAGTGAAATTAGAATAGTTATGAGGAAGACAGACAGTCGATCAGTGAAGCACATTTCATCTGGTCGAGACCAGCAGCAGTGGCTTTCTGGCAGCAGAGCTGGAAAAGGCATAATTTTATGCAGTGGAGAAGTGTGGAGGGGTGAGGGATGAGGGACACTGCTTGAGGGTAGGCAGGGAGAGGACTGGAAGAAAGTGAATCAAACAATACGGGCTGGGCTTAGTGGCTCACGCCTGTAATCCCAGCACTTTGGGAGGGCGAGGCGGGTGGATCACGATGTCAGGAGTTCGAGACCAGGCTGACCAACATGGTGAAACCCTGTCTCTACTAAAAATACAAAAATTAGCCGGGGGTGTTGGTGGGCACCTGTAATCCCAGCTACTTGGGAGGCTGAGGCAGGAGAATTGTTTGAACCTGGAAGGTGGAAGTTGCAGTGAGCCGAGATTATGCCACTGTACTCCAACCTGGGCGACAGAGCAAGACTCCATCTCGAAATAACAAAAAAACAACAAAAAACAAAAAAGCACTAAAAGCAAATCGCATCCCTTTTGCAATGTTGCCCAACACCCTGATGAATGCAAACATCTGTCACAATCCTAAAAATCATCTTGCCTTGGAGCATCTATTAGGCTGCTTGGAAAGTGCTATAGACCAGACAAAGGGCCCACTTCATCCATTGAGAGCCTGCCAAGTCATCTTTGGGCATTAAATGATCAAATAACTTAACGTTTTCATTTGAATCCCCCTGTAGACAGTGTTTGATGCATTTCACAATATTCTGCATTTTCCCACAATTTAGCTACCAACTGCTTAAGAAAGGTCCAGGAACCGATTTCTCCAAGTGGCGTTTTCATCTACTATTTTGTTCCCTCATGGCCAGGACCAAACTACTTATCACTCGGACAGTCCTCAGCTGCAGGAGCAAGAATGAAAACAAACTGCACTAAGTTTGCAGATGTCCATTTTGAATACACAGCTTTGCTGGGAAAATTGGAGTTTATCTTTTCATTATGCTTCCAACTCAGAAATGAAGTTAAGGCTCATTAGAGAAAGAGGCATCATTTGTTTGTTCCTTACCAATCTTGGCTTAGATTGCCATTTGAATTCACATGGCTCATGGCAGGACTGTTGAACTTATGCATATCACAAAGGAAGTCTAAGGCCCTATGTCAACACGTTGACTGAGGCTGGTCTGAAGGTAGCAAGTAATCTCAATTGGTCACAGTTGGTTACGATTGCACTCCTTGCTCTACACTTTCCTCCCTTCTCACTACTGCACTTAACTAGTCTTACCAAAAAAAGAAAAGAAAGAAAAATGAAAAAGTCCACACATTTACTGAGTGCGTGGTGAGTGCATATCACTGCGTTCAACACCAGGAATATAATGACAGATATAATCAGCTTCAACCTTTGTAGGCTTATGATGTTTCTCCAACCAATAGGCTGACACATTACAGGGATCATCTTACTTTTTATCCTCTGGAAGAAAGAGAAGAGAGGAGAGAGGATCTGGTCAGTGCACCTGTTCTGTATCTTGGTCCCTGCAGTACAGATGATGACTGGACCTTTTTTTTTTTTTTTTTTTTTTTTTTGAGATGAAGTTTTGCTCTTGTTGCCCAGGCTGGAGTACAATGGCACGATCTCGGCTCATTACAGCCTCCACCTCCTGGGTTCAAGCGATTCTCCTGCCTCAGACTCCAGAGTAACTGGGATTACAGGCATGTGCCACCATGCCTGGCTAATTTTTGTGTTTTTAGTAGAGACAGTGTTTCTCCATATTGGTCAGGCTAGTCTCGAATTCCTGACCTCAGGTGATCCGCCTGCCTCAGACTCCCAAAGTGCTGGGATTACATGCGTGAGCCATCGTGCCTGGCCGACTGGACCTTTTGAAGGTTGGGGATGCTTTTCCAAGATTCCTGCAATCTCTGGCTAGTCTAGACTCTAAGCATGACATTGGTGTTGCTCAAAGGTTATATTAACATATAGCTCTGAATTAATGCATACATGCCCAGACTTTACTTCTAATGTAGGGCCCATGGGGCTGCGTTCAAGAGCTTTGGAGTCTTAGGCTCTCTCCAATAACCCTCTGAGAACTAGCTTTCTCTTACTAACCCTCCAAGAACCATTGTGTGGAGGCTGAGTTACCCTGCTGCACTGGTTCAGTATTGCTGCTGTAACACATTACCACAATGTAGCATCTTAACACAAACGTGTGCTCTTACAGTTCTGCAGGGTAGAAGTCTAAAACAAGTCTCCCTCCACTAAAACCGAAGTATGGCCAGGGTAGTCTCCTGTCTGGAGGCTCTATGAGAAAATCCAATTTATTGCCCTTCCAGTTTGCAGAGACCTTCTATCTTCTTGGGCTCATGGTGCCTCCCCTCCATCTTTGAAGTCAGCAGCATTGCAGCTCTATGTCTTTCTTTCATATTCACACACTCCTTTGACTGACTTTACTGTCCTGTCTCGAACTTTTTTTTCTTTTTTGAGACGGAGTCTTGCTCTGTCACCAGGCTGGAGGCGTGACCTTGGCTCACTGTAACCTCTTCTCTTGGGTTCAAGTGATTCTCATGCCTCAGCCTCCCGAGTAGCTGGGATTACAGGCACCAGCCACCACACCTGGCTAATTTTTGTATTTTTAGTTGAGATGGGGTTTCACCATTTGGCCAAGATGGTCTCGATTTCCTATGGTCTTGATCTCCTGACCTTGTGATCCACCCGTTGCTCTGCCACCAGGCTGGAGTGCAGTGGCGTGCTCTTGGCTCACCGTAACCTCTTCTCCTGGGTTCAAGTGATTCTCATGCCTCAGTCTCCAGAGTAGTTGGGATTACAGGTGCCAGCCACTATACCTGGCTAATTTTTGTATTTTTAGTAGAGACAAGATTTCACCATTTGGCCAGGATGGTCTCAATCTCCTGACCTTGTGATCTGCCAGCCTCAGCCTCCCAAAATGCTGGCGTGAGCCACTGCTCCCGGCCTTTTTATTTTTATTTTTATTTTTTTTTGAGACAGAGTCTCGCTCTTTCATCCAGGCTAACATATTCACAGGTTCCAGAGATTAGGACCTGGGCATCTTTGGGTCCATGGTGCTGCCTGCCACGCCAACCCACATGCTTTCCTCCCTCAGGGTCATCTCCTCTCTGAAGCCCATTCCAGAGATTTTTGGAGCAAAGAACATTTCCTGTGGTGCAAGCATGGAAGGGCTTATCTATGAGGAGGCCTGAAAGGGCAAGCAGTCCTTAGGAGAAAGAAGCTGGAGGAAGCACTGGGTGTCCACAGTCTGCAGAAGATATGAAGAGCGGGCCAGAGCAGATGTTCCTTCTCTTTAGAGAGAATAGAGGAAGGTAGGTTTCCAGGGAGAGAGGGGCAGTGGGGGTGGGGAAAGGGCTAAAGGTGTCTCCAAAAATCCATGAGAATTCTCGGGAGAAAAAAGTCTCCTTTTGGCCTGGCATGATGGCTCATGCCTGTAATTCGGGAGGCCAAGGCGGGTGGATCACTCGAGGTCAGGAGTTCAAGACCAGCCTGGCCAACATGGTGAAACCCCATCTCTACTAAAAATACAAAAATTAGCCAGGTGTGGTGGCAGGTGCCTGTAAGCCCAGCTGCTTGGGAGGCTGAGGCATGAGAATTCCTTGAACCCAGAAGGCGGAGGCTGCAGTGAGCCAAAATTGCACCACTGCACTCCAGGCTGGGCAACAAAGTGAGGCTCCATCAAAAAAAAAAAAAAAAAAAAAAAAAAAAAAAAAAAAAAAAAAAAAAAAAAAAAAAAAAAAAAAAAAAAAAAAAAAAAAAAAAAAAAAAAAAAAAAGCCAATACCATTTAGCACTGATGAGGGTACCAAAGTAGAACTTTCTTGCTCTTTTTCTTTCTCTTCCCCTACAACCCAAACCTGTGAAGGTAAAACAAACAAAAGTCAAAACCAAAACTGGTTAGCGAGATGGTGAATGAGGAGCAGAAAAACCTGGCAGAAAAGGAGAGAAAAAGGCCAATTTCTTCAGGATACAGATGGTGATATGGAGATTTATAGATGTGTTAGGGTGTGCCTGGTGGACTGACACCTGTGTGTTGGGGCCGAAGGAGTAGGATTAGGCAAAGGAGACGGTGAATTGGAAGCAGTTGCTGCAGAGGCCTCAGCCTGTCCTGTGAGGGAGTTCTGCAGCTGGGTGGCCCTTCTTAAGTTATCTGACCTTGGAAGAGGGTGCCTGATACTTCCTCACCCCCATTAACCAGTCATTGGATGAGGGCTGCCCCTGGGTAGGAGGCACGACCTTGGCTGAGGCACTTTCTTTTGCTAAGGGCAATTTCCAGAGTTAGGGCCAATCTCTGGAGTCAGGGCCAGTCCCAGTAGCTGGGGGATGATTGGGACATCCCTGTGGGTAGTGCACAGTGGCATCCACTACAGTGTCTGCAGGGACACAAGCTGGGGTGAGGAGTGGGGGGGGAGAGAGAGAGAGAGATTTAAAGTATTGTGGGAGACTTGACTTTCAATTAGTGTTCAGAGTAGTTTTATGACCTTACAGATACCAGGAAAATTAAAGGACTTGCTCTAAACTTCAACCATGAGCAAGGAAAGAAATATCCCCACTGAATGAATGTATAGGCCTGTGTCACTAAATAGCTAGCTAGATTAAGTTACTTACATTCCTCAAACCTTGGGTATAATTGCAGCAGTTTCCAGAGAAGCAGCATCTGGGAAGGCTACCTTTGCACAGGAAAATTCCACAAGGGGTGTGATTATACAAAGGCGGGCCTAGACCAGGGGTTCTACCTTTGTGTATATGTGTCTGTGTGTGTGCATGCATGTGCCTCAGATCCCTTTGGCAGTCAGTATAGCCTATGGAATCTCATCTCAGAATTATGTTTTCCTGTACATAAAATAAAATGTGTAGTATTACAAAGAAAACCAATCATATTCAAATAATGTCAGCTGGGTGCAGTGGCTCATGCCTCTAATCTCAGCACTTTGGAAGGTTAAGATGGGCAGATTGCTTGAACCCAAGAGTTCAAGACCAGCCTAGGTAATATAACGAGACCCTGTATCAAAAAAAAAAAAAAAAAATTAGCTGGGTGTGGTGGTATGCACCTGTAGTATGACTACTTGAGGGCTGAAGTGAGAGGATTGCTTGAGCCCAGGAGGTCAAGACTGCAGTGAGCTGTGATCATGCCATTGCACTCCAGTCTGAGCAACAAGGTGAGACCCTGTTCCAAAAAAATAAAAATAAAAATAAATATTGCCATCCAACTATTTAAAAAATTGTGATAGTGATATATGTGCCTTTTACGCATTAAATAACAAGATTTAATTTTAAAATCATGTTATGCAATGTGAACTTTTAAATATCAAAGTAATTTTAAAATAGTGATAGATATAAGTGGAATTCTGAGATATCTGTGTGACTCTAATGTAATATGGAAACATCTGGGATATGTATCGGTGTCAGCGTCACAGATACTGGTAATGTTACTCAGGTTGTTGTCTGCATTCAGAAAGGAAACGCCAAACTTCACATTGAAGTTATTGAAAATAAAGAGGTGATTTTTTTTTCCTACTCAAGTCTGCAACCCCCCTGAATTCTATTTGCAGACTCCTTGGGAGTCCATGGACTCCAAGTTAAAACTTTTGCAATCTTGGGAGGCCGAGGTGGGTGGATCACGAGGTCAAGAGATCGAGACCATATCCTGGTCAACATGGTGAAACCCCGTCTCTACTAAAAATACAAAAATTAGCTGGGCATGGTGGCACGTGCCTGTAATCCCAGCTACTCAGGAGGCTGAGGCAGGAGAATTGCTTGAACCTAGGAGGCGGAGGTTGCGGTGAGCCGAGATCGTGCCATTGCACTCCAGCCTGGGTAGCAAGAGTGAAACTCCATCGCAGAAAACAAAAACAAAAACAAAAACAAAAAAACAAAAAAAAACTTTCGCAATCTGAAATAGGCTCAGCTAATCCTCTACATCATAATAAAGTAATAAGCATGTTCCACATCCTTTTGGGGAAGGTGGGCTAATGGTGAGGCATGTTGAAAGTCTTAGAATTCTAAGAGAGAGAGAGAAAGAGAGAGAGGGGGAGGGAGGTAAAGAGAGGGAGAGAGAGAGAGAGAGGACAGGGCTACAGTAAAGAGGTAAGTTAGGACCAGGGATCTATAAATGATACTGGCCAAATTATCAGGAAAAGTCTGTTACACACAGCTCCTTTTTGTCAGTATGTTGTAGGGAGAAAGAAGAAGGCAACTGTACATGTCTGGGGAGGGGCAACAAAGAGAAGTGCAGCCATCCATGTGACGCTAGAGTGGCTACCCCAGAACTACATCCAGAGAGCAGTTAGGAGCCAGTTGACTATGAATAAACAGCTGGCAGTGTGGGCTGAGTCATGATGGCCAAGATACCAACCTTCTTTAACCCAAATATGTTAGAGGCAAGTGTCTATTGCCTGAAAGGGAGAAGCTGAATCCTGTATGGACAGGAGCTAGCCAGAGGCTAGACACTGAGGTTACTTCTAGCTAAATAGGTGAATGTGACCCTGTTCACCAAGGACTGAGGTCAGGGGGGATGTTGAGCAGAGGAGTGTCTACTGTAAGTTAGATATAGAAGAAGCATTCTGCCATGGTTGTGGGATAAGATGGGACAGTCACAGGTAGAGACATATTATGGTAGAAAGAATGATAAATATCTCATTAGTAATCTTAAAATTTTGATTACATGTTGATACGGTTTGGCTGTGCCCCCACCCAAATCTCAACTTGAATTGTATCACCCAGAATTCTTACTTGTTGTGGGAGGGACCCAAGGGGAGGTAATTGAATCATGGGGCAGGGCTTTCCCACGCTATTCTCATGATAGTGAATAAGTCTCGTGAGATCTGACGGGTTGATCAGGGGTTTCCGCTTTTGCTTCTTCCTCCTTCTCTCTTGCTGCTGCCATGTAAGAAGTGCCTCTCGCCTTCAGCCGTGATTGTGAGAACTTCCCTGGCCATGGGGAACTGTAAGTGCAATTAAACCTTTTCATTTTGTAAATTGCCCAGTCTTGGGTATGTCTTTATCAGCAGTGTGAAAATGGACTAATACACATATTGAAATAATATTTTGGATATATAGGATTACATGAAATATATTATTATAACTAATTTCACCTGTCATTTTTTTTAATGTGGCCACCAGAAAATTTAGAACTACTTATATGGTTGGCACTATATTCCTATTTGTAGAAATAATACAAAGTTATTTTACCTAGACATAACTCACGCCATTAACTCATGTAACTCCTATAGTTTTAATCTGGCTTAGACTACATGAACACTTTGTAAGCTTCTGTAATCTTCCTCACGTTCTCTCTTTTCTTATTTTCTCTCTGGTTTTGGGGAAATCCTTTAACACAAAAAAGGGCCCATATGCTGTCCTCCTGGTGTCACAGAGGTGGGAACTGTGGGGATGTGTGATGGTCCATGCTAAACCCAGGGTGGGATGAGAAAATTGTCCCCTATAAAGGGACAGATTTTGTGGTAGCAGGAACTAAGAAGCTATCCAAGTAGACTAACTTGTTGGCAATGCTGAAAGGAAGAAAAGAAGAATTTGTGTTATTAACCTGCGCCTTGGCAACAGAATAGCTCATAAGCGATTCTGAAGAGTTCCAAAGACACTGGCAGTTAGGACTAGGTTAAGAAAGGTTCAGCTCTCTCACACCCTCCTTCCCACTATCTGGATCTCACACCTCATAGACTACCAGACCCTCCAAATTATCTCAGTAGATCAGTCCTTTTGTGGCCTAACCAGCCTATCCCAAAACTCATCATCTGAACCCCCTTATCCTTCAAAACTGCTTAATTCCTTGAAAAGCCTCTACAATATCAGACTCCTTCCTGGAAAAACCCTAACCTTGAATCTAGTTCCTAAGCTGCCTTCTCCATTTCTACCTCTGAGTTTCCAGGTATGCGTACAGAGCATCATTCAGTCCTGTAGATTGGCCCATGAAAAATTCACAGGCTTCAGTCCCAGCTGTACCCTCCGCAATGCACAGCAGTGCACACTGGGCGGCTCTCCCATTCCCTTCAGTAATCGTTCAAATCCTTACTCTCAGGGGCTCTGAGGATAGGTAAAAAGCACCCCTTCCATCAGTTAGTTTATTATATTATGGCTCAATCTGGACAGCTCTGATCTTGGGGTAGGGGGAAATGGGGAGATTTCCAGGGTCCCCGTGGGAAGCTTCCTTGGCTGCACACACATTCTTATACACGTTCTGTGCCCACTTTGTAACAACCTGTCCCCCTCCCCAGTGTTTGGTTTCCACAGTGACAGTAGCTTGTATATTTCTATGCTATCTGTACCCTCCTGCCACAGGGAAAAAGAAGCAAGGTTGGAGTCTGGTAGACAAGAGTCAGACCTCTGAGGGTGGGAGAAATAACCTCAGGGGATGCTCAGCGTGTGATTCACACAGAACACAGCCATGCATGGGTATGAGTGTGCCAGTGACAGTGTACAATGTGAACTCTTTTTCCAAATATATACATGGCCTTATGTATAGTGAGGGCTTATATTCAGGAGTATATTTTCTGCTTTTCCATGATTTGATCAGGAGGCCAGAATCTTTGGCCTTCACATTCTGTGATAAGTTAATATACGGTGCCCTTGTGCAGTATGCAACACAGACACCTTTACTGAGGGCCTTACCATGGTCTCCTCAAAACCTTTGCACCATTCCCATCTATTCCATTGTCAGAGGATGGCTGCCTTAGTTCATTTTAAGCTTCTATAACAGAATACTGTAGACTGGGTGATATATTGTTTAGAAACAACAGACATTTATTTGGCTATTTGCCTCACAGTTCTGGAGACTGGGAAATCCAAGAGCAGTGCCAACATCTGGTGAGGGCCTTTGTGTTGCATTATCCCATGGCAGAAGGCAGAAGGTAAGTGAGCACAGGAGACAGAGAGGAAATTGGACAGAGTTCATTGTTTTTATGTGAAACCCACTCCCTCAATAGCTAACCCACTCCTGAAATAACAGCCTCAATCTATTACTAAGGTCAGAGCCCTTACAACCTAATCACCTCTTAAAGGTCCCGCTTCTCAATACCATCACAATGGCAACTAAATTATAACATAAATTTTGGCCGGGACATTCAAATCATGGCAATGGCTTTGCCTCTATTAATGTGAACTTTCTCAACTTTCTGTTTCCCAAGGGCAAATCTATACATTGGTGCCTTTCTCTTGTCTCTCTCTTCCATTTGAGAGCATCAGGTGTTTGTCTTTGTCTGAGGTCAGCAACTCCTATGCTCTTGATCCTATCATCAAGTTTCTCCGCATCTTACTACATTAGGTATTCTCCTTGCTCCGATTTCTTCACATATTTCTCCCTATGTGCTTTCCTGTTGTCCCATAAAATTGATTTCAATCCATAAAAACCTTCTCTTGACGGCCAAGGGTCTCCTTACAACATTTTCTCTGTTCTATTTCAGCCAAATTTCTAAAAAGAGAATTCTTTTTTTCTTTTTCTTTTCTTTCTTTTTTTTTTTTTTTTTGAGAGAAAGTCACAGTCTGTCACCCAGGCTGGAGTGCAATGGCATGAGCATGGCTCACTGCAGCCTAGACCCCCCTGGGCTCAGGTAATCCTTCCACCTCGGCCTCCTGAGTAGCTGGGAATACAGGTGTACACCACGATGCCCAGCTCATTTTTGTACTTCTTGTAGAGACAGGGTTTCACCATGTTGCCCACGCTGGTCTCAGACTCCTGGGCTCAAGTGATCCTCCCACCTTGGGCTTCTAGAGTGCTGGGATTACAGGTGTGAGCCACTGTGGTTGGCCCAAGAAAACTCTCTACTACTAGTTTTACTCTTTATCCACTACACTTTGGGCTCTGTCTCTATCACTCAGCTTAATGTTCTTCCACAGGGGTCTTCAGGTACCTCCACATTGCCTGATTTTCTGGGTAACTTTTTGGTCCTTATTTTACCAAACTCATCAGTACGTCTGACATTGATGATCACTTCTTTCCCCAGAAAAGTCTTAATAGATTCTGCCGGCTTCCATGATACTTTCCTATATAGGACCTATCAATCAGTGGGAGGACCATGTCCAACATCCTTGTCTAGGATGAACAGTTACACTCAGAGTCCCTGGCTGGGCAGACTCACGTTCTCCTGAGTCAAGGGAAACCAATCGATATCCAATTTGTGGAGGTCATGCTGTGTGGGGTGTGGGTCGAGGCAGCCATGGGGGAAGTCTTGGCTTGAGGGCTTGAGGCCTGGCCTTCTTTATATCTGTGAGAGTGCTTTATCATTTTGCTATATTTACTGTTAAAGTTTCTGTTGGTTGTGATCAAAAGGAGTCTTGTCTAAGACAAACACCATGCACTTTACAGTTTATCCTCTGAAATGTACATTTGTGGGTTTCCCTGGTCCTGAACCACACAGTTTCTTACTGTGATTCTCTCTTGCTTTTTACTGAGAACAACTGTATCAATGTTATATCCACCTGACTTGGAGGCTCTGGTCACAAATGATTTGAATCACTTATTTGCAATTTTTGGGAGACCATGTGCCCATGAAACATAACTCAATGTACTGATCCAGGTAATTGGACAGAGATTAGGGGCACTATTGCTATCTAGATTCCTTGGAATTTTACTTTTTTGAAGTTTTCTTTTTTTTTTCAGATAGGGTCTTCCTATGTTGTCCAGGCTGGTTTCAGACTCCTGGCCTTAAGCTATCTTCCTACCTTGGTCTTTCAAAGTGCTGAGATTACAGGTGTGAGCCACTGCACCCGGCTGAGGCTTCCTAATTTATGATGGAATATATCTAATTGAATAATGGAAATTATTCTCATATCCCTTAAAACAATCTATTTTGGTGATAAAATTATTTATTATAAAGTATGATAAATTCCTGGGCATTTGAAGCTCTCCATTCTCCTTTTGTCGACTATTGTGCTCAGCTGTGACCCACGGTTATTGCTGTGCCATCTTCCTCTTTTTCTTATGCATACGTATGATTGTGCAGTGTGTACCATGCAAATACCTTTACTGTACATACATTCATGTACATTCCTCATCTCTCCATCAAGCCCAGTCCTTCAAGACCCAGCTCAAATTGCACCTCTTCCATGAAACCTTGCTCAAGAGCCTCCAGTTACAATTCTTTCGATCTTCTTGGAATTCCTCTAGCCCAGTGGTTATCAACTGGGAGTGATTTTGTTCCCTAGGGTTATTTGGTAGTATCTGGAGACATGGTTGGTTGTCACAGCTGGGGTGGGAACTGCTGGCATTTAGTCAGTCAAGGATTGTAGCTAGACATCCTACAGTGCACACAGCAGTCCCCTGCAACAAGGAATTATTGGACCAACAGCGTCCATAGTGTTGAGAAACCCTGAAGTGCAGCCTGACTTAGCATTCCCTATCATTTGTTACTCATGGTATAGAATCTTAGGGCTGGGTGGGAACCTTTAGAAATCATCCTGTCATCCCAAATTTTATAGGTTAGAAGACCAACCCAAAAGAACCTGCGGAGAGTCACAGAGTGAATTTGGCAGGGCTGTGTCCCCTGGCCCCTGGGCCGTTGGCCATTTCTGTTCACTTATGCAGCTGTTTCCTTTCTCCCAGGTAGGTTTACAACTTTAAAAGCAAAGTTAGAATCTTTTTCTTAAATTTGTAGCGCCTCTCCCCTCCATCCCCTCACCCTCAGCCCAGCACTAGGAACACAGCACATATTTGTTGTCATATCAAAGTAGGCCCAGATTGTGTAAAATATTTTATTCCCCCTGCAGACATATTTTTTAAAAAAGAAATGTAAGCTTATCTCCTGGATATAACCTCTCAAAAGGAGAGATGAGTACATCGAAATCACAGAAGAAATCCTACAGAGACCTTCTGCGGAAGCATGTCAACATTAATTAAAGTAAATACCAGCCAACTGAGTCTTATGCATTTAAATGATGGTGATGAAAATACCAGCTTAGCAGTTCAGAGGAAAACAGGAAAGGTTTCTACTAAGGGGAATGATTAACTGAATCCTTACAGAGAGACTGAAAAACAACAACAAAAATCAGAAAGGACGTCAAATTGTATACGTTTGTAAATTTAATCCTGTGCATTCTGACTTGTAATCCATTCCCATCAATCAATAAATTATTCTTATTGAGGAAAAAATATATAAGCAATTGGCGAAACAGAATTCAAAAAAGCTAGATCAAACATGCAATGAAGGAATATGAAAACAAGACTTTAGATTGCAAAAGAGGAGCTGGTTGACTAGCGTTCTGCATTTCAGAGGCAGAATAGTGTAAGAGGAGTTGCAAGTGTGGGCCTGAGGGAGCTGATCCTGGATTTGCATCCTGGTGGTGCCAGGGAGTGGCCATGTGACTCAGGTAAATCCCCTAATCCCTCGGCTTTGAAGTGAGGATTGTTAACAATGATTCCCTAAATATGAAATCGTTGTGAGGAATTGATGAAAGAATACAAAAAGAGTACTCATCATCGGATTGGGCTAAATCTAAGGGCTGAATGAAAGTTATCGTTATTAATTAATGACAGTCATTATTATTAAGAGTTATTAAAGCTCTACTTTTCTTTCTGAAAGAATGGAAATATCACTTAGTTTTAAAATTTCCATTTTATTTCTTTGGAAGAAATATGACATCCCCTTCATAATACCGAATAGAACTTCCATTGCATTGGAGTTCTTTTAAAATAAAACAGTGAATTTTTAGATATACATATGTAGAAGCTATTTAAATTGTATGAATACATATTAAATTGTATAAATTATAAACACAATATTAAGTTGTATGAATACACCTGTAGGGTTAAGGATATGGAAAGTAATTTAGGCTTGATTTTCTTTTTTTCTTCTCTCCTTCCCTTCTTCACTTTTTTCCCTCCCTTCCTCCTACCCTTCCTTCATTCCCTTAACAAGACAAACAAATGCATGAATATGGAGTACGTAAAAGTTAGACATCTATAGAGAGTGTCAAGCAGGTGTTATGGAAAGTTTAGGAAGAGAAGTTTCAGAGTCCTGGGTGTCAGGCAGATCACTTAGCCATCTCTCTTCTGTAAAACAAGAGGCCTGGTAGATAACGGGCAAGGTTTAAGTACCAGATTGTATTTTTTATATTTGGAGAGCCATAATAGACATACAATTCAAATGTGTTGTTAAAAACAATCCCGTCTTTTTCATAGTAAGTTGAAAAGAGTGAAACATGATTCAATTTTGAAATGACATTTTACATTTTGAATAGATTTCTTGATTCAAGCATTTTGTTACATTCTAACTTACAAAAGCAGAGCTGGCTTCGTAAGTGTGTGACCTGTGCAGGTCTGTGTGTTTAAGAGGGCTCCACAATTGATTTAATGTGTGTTGTTGCCATCTTGAAATTCTTAATGATTTTTGAACAAAAGGCCCTGCTTTTTCATTTTGCAGTGTGCCCTGCAAATGATGTAGCTGGTTCTGGCTACAACTTTTAATTTATAGTTTAATTTCTAAGTCCAGGATTCTCTCTTTTTTTTAGTTAGAAATCCACATGCATTGGTTTCCTCTGCACCCATTCTCAGTGTTTTTGTTGATACAAAACTAGCAAAGGCTGCCTGCTAAGCCTGCCAGACTGCAGGATGTGCTGCCAACTGAGCGCAGGGCACACAGTGCCCTCCTTGGGCTTCAAAGGGCAGAGGCTCCATCCTTCAGCCCCAGCCATCTGTACTGTAGTGGCCTGAGCTTCCGTCACTGGCAATTCCCACATCAACGCAATGTTTGTAATAATAGTCTAGCAGACTGCATGGAGGACTTGGTGAGAGAATAAATAGTCTTCTGAAAACTAGAGGCTATTAGTCACCTCAAGGATGAGACCCATTCTGTGAAAACCCACAGCCCCCACGCACCCCTCTCCTTGCTGGTGTTGAGTATTTGCTCAAGGCCTGCCCGAATTTCCTTCAAGCAAATGCTTGATGGCCCAGTAACAGTAGTCTCTACAGGGCAGTAAAAAGGAACTATTCAGAGAGAGCCTCTGAGGCCGCCTATCAATGCTTGTGAAGATGATTCAACTTCAGAAAACACTTCTGACCTCTTAGCGTGTGCTGTCTGTCCTCCATCCATGTGCTGAGGGCACAACAGCCAGCAAACACAATGACAATGAGATAATTACAATTGATCAGGGTGGCCCAGACATCGTGGGTTTACTCCCTGGCCTCTAATAGTCACCTGGCAGAGCTGATGTGAGGATGTGGAGATAATAAGTGCCTGGGTACTGGAAGACGTACTTTGCAGGAGTATGTGCAAGATGCAATAGAGGCACACGATTTAAAAAAAGGCAAATTGTTCCTGAAAATGCATAGAGGTATATTCCCCAATAGCAGCAGCTTAAATGCAAACAGAGGAAGAAATTTAAGTGATTTATCTTTTGTGCCAAATTTCCAAACAACAAAGTGACGTCCAGCACAGCATCACTCCCTAGACCTGTAACCGAGGGAATGCTAGCTGGATAGTGATGTGAACAGCGAAAAAGCACCGTCCTCACTCCAATGCTGGCCACTTCTGGCCGTCCAGTGCCTCTCTGGGCGCGATCCCTCCTCTTCCCACGCCCGCCCCGTCCCAGCGCCAGAGGGAGCCTGCTCCCGGGCGACCCTTCCCTCGCCCCAGGCTCCCGCGTAATCCGGGCAGGACTTGGAAAGGAAGCGGGCGTGGTGAGGAGAGGCGGGGCCGGGCCTCGGTGGGCGGGACACTAGGGCGGGGCTATAGCCTAACTGCGCCGCCGAGGCGGCTGCCGGGTTTGGAAAGGAAGCGGGAGCGGCAGGGAGAGGCGGGATCAGGCTGAGGAGTGGGCGGGGCCATGGGCGGGGCCATGGATGGGCCTCGTGCTTTCTTAGGCGGAGCCCAGGGCGAGGGAGGGAGAGGCGGGGCCGAGCCGAGTTGGGTGGGGAAGGAGGCGTGTCCATGGCCTAGCTGCGCCGCTGAGGCTGCCGCTGAGTTTGGAAAGGAAGCGGGATTGGCAGGGAGAGGCGCAATCAGATTGAGGTGGGCGGGGCGTCAGGGGCGGAGCCATGAGTGGGCCTCGTGCCGGCTTAGGTGGAGCCCGGGGAGAGGCGGGACCGAACCGAAGTGGGTGTGGTGTAGGTGGGGAAGGGGCGGAGCCGTGGCGGGGCGGGGTTCGCCGCTTCCTGGGGCCGAGCCTGGCCACTCGATCCGCCCGCCGGCTCTGGAGCGGCGCAGCCGGCCGGGGCGCCGGACGCAACGCCCTGGGAGAGGAGGGCGAGACGACACGGCGATGGTTCCGCGGGCACTCCCGGGGTCTGCCGCTCTCGCTGCTGCTGTGTTCGTGGGAGGCGCCGTGAGTTCACCGCTGGTGGCTCCGGGTGAGTCCCCGGTCGGGCCTGGGGCGCCGGTGCTGAGCCGGGTCCCGGCAGCGCGAAAGGAAACGAGGGGTCGGGACGGCAGCCCCGCGGCGCCCCGAGGTGCCGGCGTCCTGGCACAGCCGCGGGATCCTGGCGCTGAACAACTGGCTGTCCCGGGGCGGTCCGGGCAGGGCGCGGTGCGTGGCAATGGCTCCCGTCCCTCCCCTCCCGCCTTCCCTCCCCGGGTCTCCTCCGAGGACCTGTGTCCCCCAGCCCTGAGCTGTGCGGGGCGTAGGCACCAGGCCTTCCTCGGGGGCGCTTTCTCCACGGCCGCGCGCCTCGGAACCCCGCGGACCCCTTTTCCGCTGCCCTCGTCCTCAAAGGCGCCGCGAGCGGAAGATCGTGACACAGAGCACCGGGTGCGCTGTCTGTGCCTCCCTCTCCCTTTAAAATACCTTAAAATATCCTAAAGCCTAGAGGACTTTCTATCTCTTTCCAAGTTTCCATTTATTGTAGTGGTTGATGGATTCAAGGAGTCCAATATCCTAGATAAATCAGGCTCGACAAAACGGAAGGCGTGTTGGTAAACTTAACGTTTTTTTCTTCTTTGTGTTGATTCCTGTCATCACGAAAGGAACCTTGTGTGGTCAGGGCAGGAAGCCACCAACAGAGATGCTAAAGTGTCATCAACGGTGAAGCAAAGCAGCTTTTAATTGAAATCAATCTTAAGAAGAGGTATAACTTTTATGGAAGTCCTATGTCCACTTTTGCTTTTATAATTACAGACACTAGGATTTCCTTACCACCGCTTCCCCTCTTAATGGCCACCTAACCACAGCAGTTAAAAAACAAAAAAAAAAACATATACTTACTTGGCCATTTGGGGTTACTACAGCCTGGAGTCTGACGTCAGCAAGCTTTTCCAAGCTTGACCTCAGGGGTCTCTCCTCTTCAGGTCCAAATAATAAGCAACTGGAAGCCTTTCAACACTGACTGTCTCCTCCATAAACATTAATAAACTCTTCCTCCTGAGAACATTTCAGTTGCTTACAACTTTTACACTAACTTATCACTTTGGCCTTCGCTTTTTCATAGAAACCAGAGCAGGTTAGGAAGGGAACGAGATGGATGGTACGTCTCCTGAGTCTTTGTAGCAGGCCCTTATTTCTGTTAGCCATCCACCCTGTGTAAAATGGCAGCTAGTGACATGTTTTATTGGATGCGACAATTTGTGTGGTTATTTTTCTTTTGTTTTTGATACATGGTCTCACTCTGTCACCCAGACTGGAGTGCAGTGGCACGATTTCGGCTCACTGCAACCTCCAGCTCTCTGGTTCAAGCAATTCTCCTGCCTCAGCCTCCCGAACAGCTGGGATTACAGACATGTGCCACCATGCCCAGCTAATTTTTGTATTTTTAGTAGAGACAGGATTTTGCCATGTTGGCCAGTCTGGTCTTGAACACCCGACCTCAGGTGATCCTCACGCCTCGGCCTCCCAAAGTGGTGGGATTACAGGCATAAGCCACCGTGCCTGGCCGGTTCATTTTGATTTTCATCCTGTCTTTATTTGCTCGGACACATAGGTGCATAGTCAGTTTCCAGCTGAATGTGAGGTTGGAGACATTCCTTAGAGGGTTAGAGTCAGTTGCTCCAGAATTTGGAGAAGAGCTTAATCTGGGAGTAAGATTGTTAAAAATTCAGCACACGATGCATGTAATAAGCCATCAGCAGGAGAAATCCATCCCTAGAGCGGGTGTATGTTTTGTTTGACTTCTGAGCAACACCCAGGTCTCAGGACTGGAATGTGAAAGATGAAAGCTCTCATCTAATTGCATGACAGCCTTTTTTTTTTTTTTTTTTTTTGATGAAAGTTAATGTGGAAGAAGAAACATGTGTCTAAAAAGGAATGGATGCAGAGCACAAATTTGCCAGTATCTTGAGGCCTGTGTAAAGAGAAGATGTTCTGACCAGCCAGCATCTGATCCCCTTGGAACTAAAGATGATGTTAATATTTGTACATTGAGCATAGGGAAGTAGAGAGAAAGAAATAGGAAATAATGTTGAATGCCTGCCATGTGCTGGGCTTTGGGTTGAGTACTTTATATGCATTTTAATTTTTTTAATTTTAAAATTAAAAAAGAAATTTTTTTTTTTTGAGACCGAGTCTCACTCTGTCCTCCAGACTGGAGTGCAGTGGCGTGATCTTGGCTCACTGCAGCCTCCACCTCCAAGGTTCAAGTGATTCTCCTGCTTCAGCCTCCCAAGTAGCTGGGATTACAGGCGCCTGCCGCCACGCCTGGCTAATTTTTGTATTTTTAGTAGAATCAGGGTTTTACCATGTTGGCTATGCTGGTCTCGAACTCCTGACCTCAAGTGATCTGTTCTCCTTGGCTTTTTAAAGTGCTAGGATTACAGGCGTGGGCCACCGCGTGCAGCCTTCATATGCATTTTTAAACTCATTGCTCATAACCCTATGCACTACTTATTTCCAGTAAGACAACGGAGGCAAGAGAGGTTAAACAGTTGGCTGAACATCACATAGGTACCATGCCAGTCAGCATTCAATCAGAGAAGAAGAACCAGTAGGTGTCTTTGTATGTGTGTACCTTTATATATATCTTTATCTGGGATAACCCAGCCTGCTTGATTCCAAAGTTCACTCTCTTTCCACTGTATCCCACTGCTCTGCAGAGAAAAAATAGAATAGGAGTCAACCTCAGCAATCTCGCTGAGATTCTAAGATAGAGAGTTTAGAACATCATAAAATTGTAAGCATGTGGTTATTAGAAGTTGTTAAGTAGAGAAAAGAAGGGCACATAGCTTCATGGTGGGTAGTGGCAATGCCTTTTTCACTTCCTTCCTAGTAGAAGAATCTCGTTAAACTCAGCTCTTAGCAGCAGCATTCGAAACTATATACCACAAGCGCTCAAAGGGATGATTTTCCACATCTTGGCTTATTTGTGTCCTTAAGTTCTCTGGTTACTCAACCTTTGGGCTTATTAGTTTCTCTCTCAGCCAGTGGGCATGGCCCTTGAGTAGGAGTGCGTGGAAGAGGTCCTGGGGCTGATGAGATGAGAAATACATTGTCCTTGGGCTCTGGGCTTCCATCCAGCATTCTGACTCCTTTTTAGATGCTAAAGATAAGCTTTATTAAATTCTGGGTTATCCTTTAGCCAGGTAGCTGCAAAGCTGTGCATCCACATAAAATACATAGCGTTTGGAAAGTTTTGAAAAAGCACACCTTGGAGCTTGGGATTCCATGTCTAAATTTAATTTCAAAAGGAAATGAAAAATTTGAGAAGTCTCTGTGAATTCCCCACCCCCACCAAGGAAAGGAAATGAATCTCTTTGGAAGTGTGAATAGTTGGATTTGAATGTAAGAGACCAAAGCCCTAAGTGAAGAAACAACAAATTTTATTGTTTCTTTAAAAATAATTCTTTGGCCCTAGTGTTGAAGTTTAATGACTTATTGGAACAATAGGGAAATGATTTAAAGCTGACAAAAAGAATAAATTAAATTGTCATTGTATGAACTATTAGTTTGAGTGGTTCCTAATAATTTAGGACACTTCAGTGGTTGCAAAGATTTGGTGTGCTGCTGAAAGCAGGTATATTACTAATTCTGGTGTGGTTTATAAAAACAAATTAGAATTTGGTGTTAATACACTGTAGACACTTTACTCTTTTAGGAAAAATGAATTCAGTGTTTACTATTACCTGTTTTGTGGCAGGCAGTAGTCTAAGTACCAAATCATTTCATTCTTACAATGAATTTCCTGTCAGTTATAGACGTAATTTTATTCCTGTGTTTGTGGATGAGGAAACTGGGCCTCTGAGAAATTGAAAAATCACTCATATGTAAGTTGGATTTTGGCATTGAGTCCATTGAGTCAGATCTATTTGATTGTGAAATCTGTGCTTGTTATTACTAAACTATTTTTTTGAGGGAGAAAATTCTTTTTATTCTAAGATATTTATAAAGAACCACTAAGTTAACAAGGTCATGGCATGATACGGTAGAAAGAGCACCAAGCCTTAAGTCAGGGCCTTAGACTTGAAGTCAAAAATCAGAGGGAGACCCTGATGCCTGGAGTGTGTGGTTCTGTCCACCTCCATTTCCTCACCTGTAAAATGGGCATTGTGCCAGTGCCTGTCTATCTGTCTTACTGGCTGCTCTGTTTTACTGAGCTGTTGTCTGTGAAAGGTCTGGTAAACGGCAGAGTGGCTTGTATCTTTTATCCTGTGTATCTTTAAAAAATAATAGTTTTTTTTTCTCTAAAATGCACATTAGGCTTGATTTATATTATGTCATTTAAACTGTGTAATAAATGTGGACCATATATATTAAATGGTTTTCATTCTGGAGGTGGTGATAGCTTTGCAATGATAGGGACATTATAATTTTAAAAAAGCCCAGAGTGACACCTCACGTTAAAAGTTTGCTAGTGTTGCGTGGGAGTTAAGTAGCCAAGCTGTCTTTTCCCACTTCCCTTTAGTAAAATACAGTGCCTTAGGTATTTTTGAAAAATTTCCCCAAAGATTTAAAGTTTGTGGGAGGAAGGGGCAAGGATCACCCTTGATCCCATTACTCCAAGGCACTGGCCGTTGTTAGCATATTTCATTCTGGTCTTCTCTAAATGCATTTTTAACTTGGATAGGTTCATAATGCAGTGTAACTTTGTATCGTGACTTTTCACCTTATGTTACACGTAAATGTTTCTCCATTTCCCTACACACTCAAAAAATGGCTGCCTAATGTTCCATTATCTGGATTTGCTATATTTTACTTTACTGTGGACTTACTTGGGAGATTTCAGTTGCTAATTATTTTTAGGTGAGTTTTAAAACTCATTGTTTCAGTGAACACCTCTGTGCATGCAGTTTTGCCTAAATATCAGAGGACTTCCACAGAAAATGTGCTCCTGAAAAGGCACTTTGAGGGTCAAAGATTTCACATTTTTGAGGCCATTGATAACACCAGTGTGGATCTGAAGGTCAGACCAGCTTACATTGTCACAGCAATAGTAAAAAAGACTGGGAGGCTGCAGTAGGTGGATCACCTGAGGTCAGGAGTCCGAGACCAGCCTGGCCAATCTGGTAAAACCCCTTCTCTACTAAAAAAATTTAAAAATTAGCTGGTGTGGTGGTGTGCTCCTGTAGTCCCAGCTACCCAGAAGGCTGAGGCAGGAGAATTGCTTGAACCCGGGAGGCGGAGGTTGCAGTGAGCCGGGATCACACCACTGCACTCCAGTCTGGGCAACAGAGTGAGACTGTCTCAGAAAACAAAAAGACTCAATTTCATATTCTTGTTATTTTCCTAGAAAAACATATTGCTAATTTGTTAGGCAAAAATTTGTACTTTGATTGTTTTACTTTGTACATTGTTGTTAACTATCACGTTGATTTTGTTTTCTTCTAGTTTTTGAGCCATTTGCATGTATGTAATCCTTTATGGACAATTCTGAAATGGGAAAAGCTCTGAAAACATTTTTCTTGTAGGCTTTTGGTATACTCTGTAGGTTATAAAACTTAACTTGAACTAATGTGAGGTTTTTTTTTTTTTTTTTTTGAGATAGATGGAGTCTCTGTCACCCAGGCTGTAGTACAGTGGCATGATCTCGACTCACCACAACCTCCACCTCCTGGGTTCAAGAGATTCTCCTGCCTCAGCCTCCCGACTAGCTGGAATTACAGGCGTGTACCACCAAGCCTGCCTAATTTTTGTATTTTTAGTAGAGATGGGGTTTCACTATGTTGGCCAGGCTGATCTTAAAGTCTTGACCTCATGTGATCCACCCGCCTAGGCCTCCCAAAGCGCTGGTATTTTAGGCGTGCGCTACCGCACCTGGCCTGATGTGAGGTTCTATAATATATATTATTCTCTCTTGACTATTTGTATGTTTTGCTGCAGTAATATTAATGAATTTAATTTGAGTGTTACAGGAGGTGTGCTAAATGCATTGCATTACCTTCCTAAAATCACAAGGTCTGAACTTGGAAGCACATCCCTCCAGATAAGGGATTAGGGTCCTGCATTTTCTCTTCTGTAATTCATCTGTTTGTGTCTGTTGGGAGGCAAATATAAATCTGCTCAAAGTAGCAAAATTTCTAATGGATAAAATAAATCCTCAAATGAGTGGCACTTCAGAAAAAAGCACAACTTTGGTATTCTAGTGTAAAATCTAATAAAATAAGGATACCCGAAAAAACTAAGGTTTTGTTTATTTCAAGTGACTTTATGGATGGGTGCCAATTAGAATGGAAACTTGATGGCTAGATGGAGAGTTTGGGCCAAATTTCTCCTCTGCTTTCTTCTGCCAGTTACTAACACAGTTCTCTTTGTAAGAGAAAATGAGTCTACCCAAGGGACTTTCTGGAGGATGGATGGGTAAAGGGGCTGGTCGTCTTACCCTGAGGATCCTTTTGCCAAAGTTGTTGAACTCAGAGGACCTGGATTTCCATTCCCACCTGCAGTACCCCAAGGCGCCCGGCTTCTTGTCTTTACTCAGTGGCACTGTCCCAGGATCC
The DNA here is from genome assembly GCA_004027835.1 of Alouatta palliata. Lineage (NCBI taxonomy): Eukaryota > Metazoa > Chordata > Mammalia > Primates > Atelidae > Alouatta > Alouatta palliata. The sequence continues at coordinate 59,773 of PVKV010002400.1, forward strand.
CAAACAGAGAGAACTCTCCAGCCAGGTACCTTCCATTTACCCTGCCAGTTGCCAGCCCTACCCTATCCCCCTCTCCCATTGTGTTTGTACACTCTTGTGGATAACTGCTTTCCAGCCACTAACAAAAATGCCTGTTGAATAGAGAGAGAAAAAATCTTTAAGTTACTTTCCTTATCTGTATTATAGAGAGAATATGGCTGAGGTGCCTCATGGCATTGTTGTGTCAGTTACGTGAGATAAAACTACTGAGTGCTTGGCACGTAGTAAATGCTGAAAAAGTGTATGATTGTCGCTTACTTGAAACCAAATACCTAACACAGCTGAAAGATGAGAAAGTTCCTCCCCAGAAGTTTCCTTTTTGGGCCTCTGCCATTACCTGAGGGGTTTCCTGTCACCTGTTGCTCCTGAGCCGTGGGTGCTGGTGTTGGTTGTGTAAAGGGCAGAGGGGCTTTGAGGAGGGGGTGGTGTGCAGTGCCGGAAGCCCCAGCGGGGAGGAGTTGAGTCCAGTGGGCTTGGCAGAGTTCTCTTGGCAGGCAGGGGATTTGTGGGGCAGAGCCATTAGCCACTAAAACTAGGCAAAGAAAGAAGGAAAGCATTCCCTTTATAAGGTGATATAGTCTGTGTGTTTGCCCCTGCCCAAATTTCATGTTGAATGGTAATCCCTAGTATTGGAGGTGGGGCCTGGTGGGAGGGGATTGGATCATGGGGGTAGGTTTCTCATGAATGGTTTAGCACCATCATGAGAAGTTCTGCTATTCTCACAATAGCGAGTGAGTTCGCATGAGATCTGTTTGTTTAGAAGTGTGTGGTACCTCCCCCCAACTCTCTTGCTCCTGCTTTCGTCATGTGATGTGCCTGCCTCTCCTTTGCCTTCTGCCATGATTGGAAGCTTCCTGAGGTCTCCCCAGAAGCAGATGCCACTATGCTTCCTGTACAGCCTGAAGAACCATGAGCCCTTTTTACAAAATTACTCAGTCTCAGCTATTTCTTTTCTTGGAGCACAGGTTCTTGCTGTGTCACTCAGGCTGCTGGAGTGCAATGGCGCGATCTCCGCCTCCCAGGTTCAAGCGATTCTCCTGCCTCAGCCTCCCGAGTAGCTGGGATTACAGGTGCCTGCCACCGCTCCCAGCTAGTTTTTGTATTTTTTAATAGAGACGGGGTTTCACCATGTTGGCCAGGCTAGTCTGGAATTCCTGACCTCAGGTGATCCACCCACCTCCGCCTCCCGAAGAGCTGGGATTACAGGCGTGAGCCACTGTGCCCGGCCCCAGGCATTTCTTTATAGCAGTGCAAGAATGGCCTGATATGTAAGAGTAGAACATGACATTTTCTTTTGGAGGAACTTTGGAAGATTCACCAATTGGTTTACTCTTAGTTAGCTGATCTATAGGTGTAGTCACAAAATTGTGAACATTTTTCTTTAGTATTTGATATAATTGTCATACTGACATGCTTTGTGAGTATCCAGGGTCTGACTGCTTATTGTTCATCTTCTCATGGCTCTTTGGTGGGTGTTTTGATGAAGGGGACTTTTAGGACGAGGAAGCAGAGTCCTGTAGTATTAGGGCTGGAAGGGATCTTGACTGTGTCCTCCAAGCTTTCATTCAGCAGGTGAAGAAACCGAGTTGGCACAGCCAGGACTTACGTGAGTATCTTTCCTCATTCTGGGACTCTTCCCATTCTGTTAGGCTGTCTGTGGAAGTGGATCCAGCCTTGCTGCCTATGGCAGGTTTCCTTGGTCTGCATTTGCCCTCGATCCTCGCGCTCAAAGGTCTGGTTTCTCAGCTCCTAGGATGCGGGATGAGGAGGACCGGGAAGAAGAACTTTGGCTAGCTGACTCATGGGAGCGATTGTGTTGTTCTTAGTCATACTTTAGATTCAGAAGGGACTTCGATGGTCATCTTGTAATTAATACCCTTTCTCTGTGCAGATGGGGAAACTAGCCCAGAAAAGTTTGGTGGCCTGTGGCAGTCAGGAATGGCTGTCTCCCATAGCACAGGAGTAGATCTTCAGGTTTGGTGAGGGAGGGACCATGTGTATGTCTTGTTCACTATCATAGGCTTAGATCCAAGCACAGGGCCTGGAATAGAGTAAATATTTAAATATTTAAAATAAGGAAGGCAGCCAGAGCTAGAACTTAGGTGTTATGACTCTTGGCCCAAGGCTTTTTCTTTATGATAAAGTGAAGAGTTACTGTTTTTCAGTATTCACCCACAAATCTTAGATATAAGCCTCCCCACAGCCCTTCCCCTGCACTGGGGAGAGGCTGTGTTTTCTGCCAGCCTCTTTGGGCCAAATTGCTCCAAAGGCAGAAAAATCTGGTCATTAAGGAAAAATGAATGATAACAAACAAGCAATACTACCAAGAATGATAATAACACACAAGCAATATTACCTTATCAGGTGAATATGGTGTGACATTGGTAGCATTTTCAGTGCAAAGATTTTCAAAACTCAAATCTCTTCATGAAACTCTTCTCAAAGACAAAGTAAATTCAGTTGTTTCTACAATCAGTACTTCAAATGCATCTATTAATTGTATATTAGTTCAGTTGTTTCTACAACCAGTATAAATTCAGTTGTTTCTACAACCAGTACTTCAGATGCATCTATTAATTTTATATGTATTGTATTCCTGATTTTATATGCTTTATACCATTTAAAGCCAATATTTCATGGCTTCCTTGATTTACTTATTTATCCAACAGATATTAACAAAGTGCCATGCAGTGTGCAAGGCATGGAGAATAAAGTGATATGAACAAAATAGACTCAACACCTGCCTTTATGGAGCTAGTAGGTTATCAGGGAAGACAGTTAATTAAACAAGCGAAATGATGTGTCCTGAGTACCTCATCAGGGAAAATATGACACAGGGCCAGAGTACCTAACCTGGGGCTGGGGATGGGACATGCATGGAGAAACCAGACTGCAGTGCAGGTTGGTCATGCTCTCTGGAGGAAATGAAAGTGAAATTTCACCTGCAGAACTGCAGGAGTTGGTCAGGTAGAAAGAACTAGTGGTCACCAAAGAGAGGAGGTAGGATCGAGCAAAGCAACAGCAGTGGTTCTCAAACCTGAGTGTTCAGGATTCTAGCTGGAGGGCTGGTTGAAACAGATCCCTAAGCCCCACCCGAGAGTGCTGAGTCCATAGGACTGGGAAGAGTGTGTAAACTTGCTTTTCCTGTCACATTTCCAGACGCTGGCAAAGTATCAACTGTGAGTAGCAGAGTGAAGGAGATGAGACTAGGAGGAATCCCCTCCCGTCTTCTTGGGGCTGTACGTATCCTGTCCTCTGCCCATCCTTCATGCTGAGATCAAGGATAGCACTGCCAGGAAACATTTCCTAGGTATTCTGACTTCCTTTATTGCCTCCTGTGAATATACTGTCCACAGGTCTATGCATACACGTTGTATCCTTTCCAGGTTATTCAGCTGTCAGTTATTTGCAGTTATTTCCACCATGTTTGTTTTGTCTAACTAGAGCTTCTGGAGCCAGCTGAGCATGTGAGATGTGTACACAATATTTGATTGCCTGATCAAATTTAATTCTTGCAACTACTATGAGGAGTAGGTTGCATATTATTCTCTGTTCTGTGGAGATCAGGAAACTGAGACTTACAGGGAATAACCAAGATGAAGAGAAGGGGAATTTCTTGCTGAAGTCAGAGGAGGGGAAGTCAGCGTGAGGTGTATGTTCATTGTTTTCAGATGCTCTTTGCATTCTGTGAAATTGCAGGTATTCTGTGCCAGCATCACTAGAAGAAAAGTTTTATTTAATTTGTTTTTGAGCTTTTTCACTATAGGTCCATCTTCTTCAAGAAGATTCAAAAGCATATTATAAATTGAATGTAGATTCTGTTTTTAGCAGGAAGTGATTATCTTAGGAATTCTACAGAAATTGTCCACTTGCTTTTAGAGTAAATATTTGGAGGGGGTAATTCAATTTACATGTCATTAGGTTTGGAAATGATTTTTATAAAATTTTGGCATGAGACAGACAGTAACGAAATATCAATTTTAATTTCCTGAAAAGACACACGCTAGGCAATTATTCCATTAGCAATCTTTGAGTGGCTAGATGGGTTTAGCTGAGTGGCTGAAGACTTATAAAGAGCCTGTATATAACATGTTGACAAGACAGGTAGGGTTAAAAACTGAAAAGAATTCCATTCGATACCAGTAATCTGCCAAGCCTTCCTTCCCCATGCATAGATGTAAACATAATCTGGTTTTCTCAGATTCCTGTAAGAGGTGGAAGTTTGAAGAATTCACCAGGCTTTTGTATCACAATATTAACTTGGGAACACGAATTTTCAAATGTTCTAACACTTCTTCATAGCTGGAAGTCCCCAGCACAATCATGTGAATTATCCACTTTATAAAAAACAGCAGCCTGGAATTTCCTGGCATTGGTAAAGTGGCAGATGGCTAATGAGCAGGCATTCCTTCATTTTTCTTTGCAAGTTTGTGCTATATGCTTGTATGGCCTGCATGCTTTTACTGCTTCCTCTGTTCTTTCCATCCGCCTTCCCCTCTATGAAAGGCAAAACAGAACAACCACCAAAAGAAAAAGGGAAACATTGGACATTGTTTAAAGCTATGTGATGGAGCCAAGAAGCTGGGTTTTGAAGGTGAAACTCATTTCACATGTGTGATTGTCAGCTCAGCCCTTGTTAATAGTCATTGCAGATAAAACTGTAGATACTCTTTACAGTATGCAGTTAATTTAAAAATGAGGTTTTTCTTATTTGACATATCATTAGGTGCTGTGTAGGTATGTAAAATGAATAACAAACTTCGTTTTTGTTCTCCACAACTTGTGATTGAGAAGAGGGAGATAAGTTGTGAATACAAATCATTATAGTAAAATAGGGAATGTGTTTGGTGAAATCAGAGAACTACAGACAAATGCTGTGTGGGATCAAAGGAGGGAGACTTTCCTTCTGATAAGGGGGATGGAAAAGACTTCATTCATAGCCCGAAACTTGGCATTTTCAGTGGAAAAAGGGAGCATATGGAATGGTGTGCTAGCAAAGGAAACAGCCTGTGTGCAAAGGCATGGACGTAGGAATAGAGAAGTTAGTGCAGACTGGGTGTGGCAGAGGCTTCTCAGTGGAAGTCACATGAGATGAGGCTGCAGAGAGGAGATCAAGGCTAGGCAACAGAGTTCCTGAAACTGCACTTTATTGTATAGTCATTAAGGACAGAGGACAAGAAGAGGCCCCCAGGCATTGCCATGTGATAGAAGAGCCCCAGAGGCTGAGCTGAAGGGAACAGGGCCCTGTGCTGTCAGCAGGGCAGTTGAGATTGCTGTTCCCATTTCCTCATGTGCAGATATGTAGGTGGTAGGGAGGCAGAGCATGAGCCATCAAACAAATAATACAGTCCTTTGTAAGTAACACAAATATGATCTATGCAGCAGAATAGATTTAATGCAATCCATATGATTTGCAGATAGAAACAGTTTTTCAAAGTTTAAGGAGTGCTGAGAAATAAGAATCACAAAGTAAGTACTAAGTATATGGTTTTGTCCTAGTGTGGTGGCTCACGCCTGTAACCCTAGCACTTAGGGATGTTGAGGCAGGAGGATCGCTTGAGGCCAGGAGTTCAGGACCAGTCTGAAAACCATAGCAAGACCCTGTCTCCACAAAAATAGACCAAAAAATTAGCTGGGCATGGTGGCATGTGCCTGTTGTCCCAGCTACTCAGGAGGTTGTGCTGCAGGAGGATCGCTTAAGCCCAAAAATTCAAGGCTGCAGTGAGCTGTGATAGTGCCACTGCACTCCAGCCTGGGCTACCGAGTGAGACCCTGTCCCCCTCAAAAAAAAAAAAAGTATATTGTCTTGATGGCTTGGTGGTGTGAAAGTCAAGAAGTGTTCATTAATGGTTAAAACTCGCTAATTATGTATTTTTCTTAAGTTAAATACCCTAAAATTATACAAATCAGCTTGACTATTGAATTCTTGAACTTCTGAGCTCAAGTGATCCTCCCAAAGTGCTAGGATTACAGGCGTGAGCCACCACCCGGCCCAGACTATTGAACCATTAAACATTTATTTTTTCGAAGAATGTTGGTGTATTTTTATTTTTTAGCCCTATGGTGGGTCCTGTCCCTGTTTACTTCTTTTTCCCAGTCTGGAGGGCTGTCGGTGTTAAGACAGTCTCTAAATAAATCATGCATATCAGCACTGGGATGATATGTAAATCCTGCTTGGCTGAGGGCTCCATCTCTGTCACTTCCGGTGAGTTATCTCAGTCCCTTAATTTCTTATGTGATGAAATAGATTTTTGGGGAAGAAAACTAACCAGCTTCAAAGTAATTCAGTATACATCTAATGCCTACATATTCTGGAAACAGTAGTTACACAAACTAAGTACATCTGGTGGATCTTAGTTCCTGGGTAAGTGGGAGGGATAGGAATGGGAGAAAACTTGAAGGAGGGAAGGAGAATTCTTTTGCTTGAACCATATGTTAATTGATGTGTTGCCTCCACAAACTTGTGATTGAGAAGGTTGATCTTTTCTACACTGGTTCAGTACTGCTTCTTGATATATTAGTGAGTAAAGACTCTTGATTTGGAGTCAATGTGGTATAATAAAAATGATATATTTGATCTTGTCCCTGATTCCTAGGAGTCCTAAAAATAACACTTGGGATTTCTTGAGTGATAGGAAATTTTTTATTATTCACAATGAGCTCCTTTAGATCATACCCGAGTTTGTGCTAATGAGGTGATCCTTGGACTCTTAGTGGGCCCCCAGATAGCTTTGGAATGGGGGCTAGTTGCCGGAGGAACCAACCATGTGATTACAGGGTTAGAACTTTCAGCTGCACTCCCTGATCTCTGGGACAGGAAAGGGGCTGGAGATTGGGTTCACTCAACAACAGCCAATAATTTCACCAGTCAAACCTGTATAATAAAAACTTGGTTACAACTCTGCAGCAAGGAGGCTAGGAGCTTCTGGGTTGGTGACATATGGCTGTGTTGGGAGGATGGCGTGCCTGGAAAGGGCTTGGAAGTTCTGTTTTCCTCCTGTACCTCAACCATACCTTGCCCTATGCATCGCTACCATTTGGCTATATTGAGTTGTATGTTTCATAATAAAACTGTAATCATAAGTACAGGGATTTTCTGAATTCTATGAGTCATTGTTACTAGAAAGAGTCCCAGTCTAGACCCCAAAAGAGGGTTCTTGGACCTTGTGCAAGGAAGACTTCCGGGCAAGTCCATAGAGTAAAGTGAAATCAAGTTTACTGGAAAGTGAAGGATTGAAGAATGGCTACTCCATAGGTAGAGCAGCCCCCAGGGCTGCTGGTTGGCTGTTTTTATGGTTATTTCTTGAGTATATGCTGAACAAGGGGTGGCTTATTCATGAGTTTTCCAGGAAAGGGGTAGGCAGTTCTCAGAACTGAGGCCTCCTACTTTTTTTTAGACCATATAGGGTAACTTCCCAAAGTTGCCATGGCATCTGTAAACTGTCATGGTGCTGATGGGAGTGTTTCTTAGTATGCCAATGTATTATAATTAGCGTATAATGAGCAGTGAGGATGACCAGAGATCACTTTCATCACCATCTTGATTTTGGTGGGTTTTCACCGGCTTCCTTACCACATCCTTTTATCAGCAAGGTCTTTGTGATTTGTATCTTGTACTGACCTCCTGTCTCGTCCTGTGACTTAGAATGCCTAACCTCCTGGGAATGCAGCTCAGTAGGTCTCAGCCTCATTTTGCCCAGCCCCTATTCAAGATGGAGTCACACTGGTTCGAATGCCTCTGACAATTCTAGCAAATTGCCAAACTTCTTGAGGAGGGATCATGGAAAGCCCACAATTTGTAGTCCCTAGGCTGAAGTGCAGTTAGCCTGGGGACTCCATTTGTGGCTGGCATCTGAAGTGGGGTCAGTCTTGTGGGACTGAGCATTTGACCTGTGGAGTCTGTACTGATGCCAGGTGGTGTCAGAATTTAATGAATTGTGGGACATCCAGTGGTGTTGAAGAACTGGGTTTTGGAAAAATGGAACAGTCACATCTTTCCTATTGAGAAAAAACAACTCATAATATTCAAACATTGTGGCTGGAATAATCTCTCTGAAATTGTATAGTTTACTATTTAGATATAGGCTCAAAGGTGTTTTTAAAAGATTTAGTGGGAAAGAAATTATCAGGCTGTTCCTTACTATTTATGTGTTTACATTGTGTTTTATAGTATAACAAAGTAGAAGTTATACTACTATGCGGTTTTCTTTGACTCTTGTTTCCTGTGGTTCAGACCAAAGATTTCATAGCACTGTCTCTGCCTACAGTCAGTGGAAATATCTAAAATGTCAATATTATGGATTGTAGTTTTAGTAGTCTCTTTACTAAGGGATTTCCGGTATCCTGGTTTACCACTATCTATAATATTAATGTTACTCTGACATTACAGTGACAGTTTCATACGGTTCAATCTTACAGTAATGATGGCTCCTTATTGACTTGTTACTTACAGTTAAAAAAAGAAACTGTTGATCATGATCAGGACATTTTAGAAATTGCAAAAGTAGAAAAAGAGAGAGAGAAAAAAAAAAAAGCCCCAGAGTTCCAGCAAGAAAACATAAATGTTAACTATACTTTAGAGGTATTTTTTAACAAGTTTCTTTTTTTCTATGCACACTCCTCTCTTTTTTTTTTTTTTTTTTTGATGGAGTCTTGCTCTGTTGCCAGGCTGGAGTGCAGTGGCTTGATTGATCTTGGCTCACTGCAACCTCCACCTCCTGGGTTCAAGCGATTCTCATGCCTCAACCTCCCAAGTAGCTGGAATTATGGGCCACACTCAGCTAATTTTTGTATTTTTAGTAGAGACGAGGTTTCACCATGTTGGCCAGGATGGTCTTGATCTCCTGACTTTGTGATCCACCCGCTGCCCAAAGTGCTGGGATTACAGGTGTGAGCCACCTCCCCGGCCTACCTCCTCCCTTTTTTAAAAAACATGTTTTGATTGTACTATGCTTAATTAAAATAAAAGAAATGTGGAGAATACTAAGACACAAAACACTAAAAGGAAAATAAAAATGATTTATAATCTTACCACTTTGGTAACATTTTGATGTCTTTTTTTCCTTATAAAAACTGGGATCATTTTACCTATAAATACTGCTTTGTATTTGTTTTATTTTTTCACTTAATATTTTTCATTCACAATTGAGATAATTTTGGAAAAAATGGGTGATGACAAATCTGATCCCTTCATACAAAGTGTTTCTATTGTTTTAAGAGTAAAAAGGAAGTCTAGGATTTGTGAGAAGTAACCAAAAGTTTCATCAGTGTTATATGTAGATCAGGGACCATTTTAATTTTGTTTCTTATAAATGGCAGCAGAATTACTTTGTAACAATTAGCACTTGATACAAAAAAAAAAAAAAAGGATAAATTGGCTTGGAAAGAATGTAACTTCTAAATGTACCTTCTCTTCCTAAGAATTAACTCACTAGGAAAAGCCATTTTGTCATTCTGTATTTATTGTTGTGTTAATGATAATAACTAACTCACTGGGAAAAGCCATTTTGTCATTCTGTATTTATTGCTGGGTTAGGTGGATGATTATCTGTAGATTTTCTACCTTAGACTCTACTATGTGAACGCCGTAGTGTCTGTAACAGAGTTGAGCTATGGAGAACCCATTCCATGGAATTTTACTGAATGTTGAAACTCTGAACTGTCACATTTCCGCAGCAGTGCAGCCGAGTGTGGAGTTCTGGAGCCAGGCTGCCTGGATTAAGGTCACCTTTGATACTTGCTATCTGTGTGACCTGGTGTAGGTTATTTAACCTCTCTGTTCTATAGTTTTGCATCTCTAAATGAGATTGGAAATAATAGAACCTACCCCATAGAGTTATTATAAGGATTAAGTGAGTTAATATCTAAAAAGTGCTGAAATAGTAACTGTACATGTTATGCATCAATATGTGACTATTACTATTATTATTTTTTGAGATGGAGTTTTGCTCTTGTTGTCCAGGCTGGAGTGCAGTGGCGTGATCCCGGCTCACTGCAACCTCCACCTCCCGGGTTCAAGAGATTCTCCTGCCTCACCTTCTGAGTAGCTGGGATTACAGGCATGCACCACCACGCCTGGCTCGTTTTTTATTTTTAGTAGAGATGGGGTTTCTCCATATTGGTCAGGCCGGTCTCAAACTCCTGACCTTGTGATTTGCCCACCTCGGCCTCCCAAAGAGCTGAGATTACTTACAGGTGTAAGCCACCATGCCTGGCCAATATGTGACTATTATTAATAGTATTTTTTTCTTATTAATAGTATTTTCTTCTGTGTGTCTCACCGGTTGCTACTGGTTTTCAGAGTTCTTATTTGGGTTTCATGCTAATGACTTTTACATTCCTTTCTCCTCCTTAACGTCAACTTCCCTATGTCTAGGGTTTTCCTGATTATTTCTGTTTAATCTTTCCTTCATTTGCCTTTTCTGAAGTGACCTTTATTTTGTCTCCTACTCCCTCCTTTACTTTGCTCTTTTTCTAACAGCAGTAGTGGGAACTTCTCATTAGGGGACTTCAGCTGGGACAGATCCTTGGAGCTCCACGTTTACTCACCTTCCTTTTCCAATTCTCATGTTCTCAGAAGCTGGCCCATGTGCCTATCTTGCAGGAACATTGCCCGACTTAACCTGTGACTAATTGGAAAACCCTCTGTTTAGGACTTTCATAGTTCTTTATTTAGTCATTATCTGCTTCCTGTTCCTGGAAGGAAGAGAAACGCTGGCTTGCCTGTGGAGATGTGGGTGTCTGACCGGCCTCATTGTGCCACCTGAGCAGCGCTGTATTGGTTGCTGCTCTCTCACCCCTAGGGCTTAACTTTTCTGTACCCTACGTTTAACAGTACCCTTCCGGTCCGGCTCATGTCATTCCTTGTCCTTTTCTGGATATTTGATTTTGTATCCCCAGCTGAGCTGTGAGCTTGGTGAGGATACCAACTGCTTTGCTCTTATTACCATGAATAATAATAATCACAGCAATAATGGCTAGCATGTATCAAGTACTTAACTCTGTGTTAGGCACTCGAATAAACCCTAGTTAGTCTCACATAAGGCTCAGAAACTATTATTGTTTTATGGATGAGGAAACTGAGGCACAGAGATACTAACTGACTTTGCATAGGGCCTCACAGTTAGGAAACAAATTGAACACAGTGCAGCCGAGAAAAAGCCAGTTTCTGCTTTTGCTTCCATGCTTCCTAGGAAGTAGCCTTTCTTCAGAGTTGGGGCCCTGCCTGCCACAGACCTTGGTTCAAATCTTGGCCCAGCCACTCCCCAGATGAGTGACTTCTCCGTTTCTAAGATGGGTTTAATAATAACACCTATCTAAGAGTTGTGGAGATAAGAAAAGATCACGTAAGTAAGAATTCCAGTAAAGGTTAGTTGCTGTTAGCAGCTGGTGGTAGAGCAGTTGAGCATCCTAGAGGCCCTGGATATGGAAATCATAAACCCCCAACACTCCACAGGGGCATCAACCATCTCCCTTTCTCCCTCTGCCTGGTTGGGTGCTGGGCCAGTCTTCCTTTCTGACACCCTTGCTTTGCTCCAGCCGGCTCAGCTCCACCCATTTTTTTTTTTTTTTCCATGTGATTAGTTTGTGTCCTATCCTGCAGGGTAGAAATGACTTGGCTGGACTCCCAACCCTGGCAGGTGCTAGTTGTGCCCAGAAACCAGGGATCTAGCTCCCCAAGGATTGGTCTCCTGCACCAGCTCCCTGTCTGAAAGCTCCAGGGAATTCACTGATTCCTAAAGGAGCACCCTCTTGACCCCAGCTCTTCCTGTTGCTGCTGGAGACAGGCTGAGATGGCGTGTTTCATCCTACTTGATGGTTTTGTTCTGGCCCTTGCTACTTAGCCTTCCTCCCGTAGTTTAAATAGTTTCTAACTTGACCTCTTGCAAGGAATGTACATGAACAGATCTGTTAGGAATCGCAGCCATGTGGAAATTGGGCAGTAGCCTTTGGTGAGGTACTGTAAGTTGGGATTTAGCGTTCCCTTATGGATCTGGCAAGTGAGGATCAATTGGAGTCCTGTGAAGATCCAGTTGAGAGCAAGTTCTCCCAGCTAGGTTTAGGAATGTGCTGCTCTTTGTAGCCTTCTTTTGAGTCTCTGCAAACTGGAACCTTCTGTGGATTTTGAAGAACCCAGGAGCATGCTGGTATATTTACATCTTTCAGAAATTACTTACCCAACAAGGGTGTGAAGCTGTGGGGTGTATCAGTTGTCTAGCTCTGAAAAAAATCTACTTGTTTGTAAAAACTGTGGGTATTTGGCAAATGGGGTATAAGTACACTGGACATTCTGTTCTATCAAGTCAGAGCTTAACAAAACTACTTATAAAATTACAGTGAACATGGGGACTTGATTGATTACCCTGGAGTCTTTCTGCAATGAGAGAATTTGCTTTCACATGTCCGCTGGAGCAGATGTTTCAGGCACTCCCACTGTGTTGCAGGAACTGTGTTAGGGATTAGCGGTACAACGGGCCGGGTGTGGAGACTCATGCCTGTAATCACAGTACTTTGGGAGACCAAGGCAGGCAGATTACGAGGTCAAGAGATCGAGACCATCCTGGCCAACATGGTGAAACCCCATCTCTACTACTCTACAAAATGAGCCAAGCTTAAAATACAAAACTTACCTGGGTATGGTGGTGCATGCCTGTCGTACCAGCTATTTGGGAGGCTGAGGCGGGAGAACCACTTGAACCCAGGAGACGGAGATTGCAGTGAGCTGATATTGCACCACAGCACTCCAGCCTGGCGACAGAGCATGACTGCATCTCAAAAAAAAGAAGTGCAAAGACAGGACACCTTCACTTCATCAGCTCCACTTGGAGAAAGGAGGTGTTTGACTTGTCAGCGTTTCGTGGCAAGTTCTGTGTCCTGTTGGCGTCTGAGTGGTGCACTGTTGTAGTCATATGGGTAAGGAATATGTCCTCAGCTTTGGTTCTTCTGCTTGGCTCGTGTCTCTGCCTCCACCCAGTGATGTCATGTAGGCCACTGATTTATTTACAGAATGATGATATTATCAAGCATCTTACCTAACTTCTTGGGCTCAGGGATTTCAAATAAAAGAATGAATGTGAAAGTGCATTGAAAAGCATGTTATTTGGGTGGGAACTTTTGTATCTTATACTGTGTGTCCATATCTCATGTGTGTGATTGAAAATTCTCTTTATTCTTCTCCTTTCTTTTTAATTTTGTTTTTTCTGTAAGAGTTTTAGATGCTGTGTAATTAACATTGCTGGTACAAATTATGTTTGTGGCAACCATTGAATGATAGTTTGTGAGCAATAATTTGAACACATACGTCTGTCAATGAGGTGCTTTTCAACAGCTAGAAAAAGGTCTTTTACTTTCACCTTTATAATAGGTATAGAGGGAGATGAAGTAGTTATACATGAGTGATCTTTTGTTTTTTGCAGTTAAAATTAATATTGGGCAATTTTGGGCTATCAAATTTTTTAAAAAAATGAAGTCAGTGCAAGTTTCATTTGCCTGCAGCTGCCTTCAATCTTTTTGTTATGAAGGTGATTTTTTTTGAGACAAAGTCATTCTGTCACCCAGGCTGGAGTGCAGTGGCACAATCTTGGCTCACTGCATCCTCTACCTCTGGGGTTCAAGGGATACTCCTGCCTCAGCCTCCCGAGTAGCTGAGATTACAGGCTTGTGCCACCACGCCCGGCTAATTTTTTTTGTATTTTTAGTAGAGATGGGGTTTCACCATGTTAGCCAGGATGGTTTTGATCTCTTGACCTCATGATCTGCCTGCCTCAGCCTCCCAAAGTGCTGGGATTACAGGTGTGAGCCACTTCGCCTGGCCATGAAGATGATTTTTACACCAGAAGAAGATACATGTGGATTCCAGTGTTAATCATAATAGGGTCATTGGAGAGAGGCAGCTTTTTAGTGTTTAAGGGTTTTGAGTGGGGTGAATGTTGATGTGCAGCCCAGCTGTGTGGTTCATTGGTGATAATTTAACAAAGCCACCTAAAGGCATGTGTCACTAGATAAAACCACTTACAGACACTGTTAAGCAACACGACTAAGAGCGTGGGCCTGGGATTGCATTGTCTGGGTTGGATCCTGCCCCCCTGCACACTGACGCTTGTTATTGAACCCATGCACCTCATTTTCCTCATCTGCAAATGGGAGTAATGAGAGACACTTCCTTATAGATGCTGTGAGCGTAGAATGAGATTGCCCATGAAGCCTCCAGAACAGTGCCTGACACCACAAACACCTCGTGAATGCTGCAGTTGACAATTAATTTTATTTTTACATTTATTTATTTATTTATTTATTTGAGGTGGAGTCTCACTCTACTGTCTAGGCTGGAATGGAGTGGCATGATCTTGGCTCACTGCAACCTCTGCCTCCTGGGTTCAAGCGATTCTCCTGCTTCAGCCACCAGAGTAGCTAGGACTACAGGTGCATGCCATGATGCTTGGCTAATTTTTTGTGTTTTTAGTAGAGATGGGATTTCACTGTGTTAGCCAGGATGGTCTTGATCTCCTAACCTTGTGATCTGCCTGCTTCAGCCTCCCAAAGTGCTGGGATTACAGGCGTGAGCCACCACACCTGGCCCGACAATTATTTTAAAGTAGCAACTCATTCTTTATAACATACCATGTTTCAGAAATAATCAGAAGCAAATGGTAGGTTTCTGAAGCCCTGTTGCTTTAAGGTCACTTCAAACAAATGACTTCTAAAGAATTTCATTTCTTTCTTGAGTGTAGGTAATGTATAATTTTAAAGGTTCAAAAGGGTCATTAGTCAGCGTCTCTCTTCATTTCTGTTGTGCAGCCACCCAGCCTCTTCCCAGGAGACAGACAGTGCTATCAGTAAATAAAGACTTTAGAAAAGTCCTCAAATGGACAGCACCAAAAATAGCAAAAGGAGGAGGACCAGCGAAAGAGGGAGGGAGGGGCTGGAGAACAAAAGGAGATGGGGAGAGAGTCAGCAGGGAGCCCTCTCAGGTTTTGAGCCCTGCGGGCATTGCTTTTCCTCACATCCCTCTCTGAGGACCCCACTGATGTGTGCCACCATCAACAAGAGTTTGTGGGAATCTCTTCAGTCTTCTGTTTTAGAGGCACAGTTGGTGGCTTCCTGGCCTGTGTCCCAAAGTAAAATAACTGGTGAGCTGACCTTGCTCCAGTCCGGGGTGAGGCCAGGTCAGATGAGCCTTCTGTTGTCTCTTGAATGCAAACCATTGTTTGAGATACTCTAGAAGAGTCCAGAAGTTGAGGTCCTTGGCCTCTCTAGATACTGGGATCCTAGAGTTAATTTCCTCCCAAGACAGAGCTTTGGGTGAGGTGGGAGGTGGGGAAGATGGGGGGATGGGGTGGCTGTAGCTGCCCTCTGTGTCATTCTGTAGCTTTCAGAAATAACTTCAAATGGTAAACCCCAGACTGTGGAGAAGGCTAGGGACTTTCTCTGACTCTGCAGTTATTTTTCTCCCTTCAGTTTAAATTGAAGTCAGGGATGGTAAATATTTAGGTTTCATCTTTTCCTTTTTTTAAAAGATGTTTCTTTATATTGACATCACTCAGGTTTCAGTCCTTTCTTCTGGTAGCAGCCTGGGGTTCAGGAATGCTCTGAGTGCCCCGCCTCCTGCCTGTCAAGAGTGTGTGTCCCTTTTTGTCCAGCCAAATTTAGTTATTCTTTTGAGGCTCAGCATAAAGTCCTTTTTCTTTCTGGATCGTCTTTGTTATTTCCCATCTCAACCTCTGTGGTACTTAAGAAGGAAGCCCCAGCTTAAGAATAGGTTATGCCCCAAATATTACTTTTGATTAATGAGATTGTAAGTTGAAATGCATTTTCCCATTACAAATGATGATTTTCATTACTAATGATAGTTTTTCAAGGCACCTTTTAGCCAAATGCATCTGGAAATAAGGCTTCATAGCTGGGCATTGCTGACTTCTGCACTTTTTTGGGGGATGTCTGGGCTTTCATCTGTTCCCAGAGTGGTCTTTGCAACCCAGAATCAGACTTCAGTGTTCATGCCTCCTGGTAGCATTTCAGGAATTTTAACAAAATAAAGATAATTGAGGGGCTGTATGCAGCCGAGGTTGGGTGGGGTTTTATTTTGTGGGTGGGTGAACTTTGGCAGATGGGTGCCACCTGGGTGTCCCCTCCCTGCCCAGTCACAGCTGCCTTGTCAAGGAAAGGTGGGGCTGTAGCAGCTGTTTGTCTAGGAATTTATTAGAAGCTTCACTACAGAGTTCAGCACTTATTTTTGTACTGATTTTTAGTGTTCTCCAATTCCGTTTAAGTTCTTTTGTTCTGTTTACAACATATTCTTGAGCTTGAGCAAATGCTGTGTCTTTATGATTGCCACTGTGGGTAGATGGTCTTAGAGACTCTGACTTTAGTTATCTCTGTAACTAAATAGAAATAATTTGGGGATGATTTTATTTTGTAGAATTTGCTTTGGTTTCTCTCTTTTTATTACTGCAGGCAATTGATTTAAACTGTATTTAAAAAATTAACTTGGCTGAGTGCAGTGGCTCATGCCTGTAATCCTAGTACGTTGGGAGGCCGAGGCAGATAGATTGCCTGAGCTCAGGAGTTCGAGACCAACCTGGGCAACACGGTGAAACCC